>JANAVB010038613.1:6696527-6714027 GCA_029216955.1 Iris pallida
AAAATATATAGTTACAAAATATAATAAATATTTTCCGAATTAGATTATATATATTCATTATATGGTTTTCCTTTGATTCCTATTTTGATCGTGCTAGTCATACGTTCTTAATTTTGTGATTCTAACCACTCCATATCGACCATAGGCTAAGCAGATTATCCTCGACCTGATGGGACTAACTGTTTCACCGGCTAAGGACCTTAGGCAAGTGCACTTTCTAATTGCTTTCGATTCATAGTAGTTTCCATTTCATGTTTATACATATGCTCTCTTGCTTGATGACAAGTTGTCACACGGATTAGTATCATGGATTGGTTTGTACTATCATTTACATGATTACCATGCTTGTGACTTGATTCCATGAGTACTAGCTGGACGGGGAAATATCTTAGCAGACATGTGGACTACTCAGAAATATCCCCAAAATGTCTGTTCTTGTCCGATAGCAGTCGCACAATTCACGTACGGGGTGCCGGATTTATCCCTTAGTCGTTCACATGTCGAACAAGATATTTCAAAACACATAGACAGTTGTCTTTTACTTGTTTTCCTTGTTTCTTCACCACTTGCCATGACATCGTAGTTACATGTTTTTACTCCAGTTGATACATCTTGTTGTAGAGTTACCTACGTGCTTTCTAGACATGCCATGACATCAGTTACTTTCTAGTTTTATTTCACATATGTTATCTTCATGTCTTGTAAATTCTATTATATTTTTGCATTGTCGTCGGTTTGTGTGCTTGTTCCATTCCTGACTGGAAACCAATATTTTTCAGGTTAGCTGTGGCTTCACTTAGCATTGGAAGCTACCGGTGTACTTGAAGGCAGAAACCTAAAAATTGGATAGATGTGGTATTATTTCAATATGTAAGAACATTATACTTTCTTTAAATATAAATCTTGTAATTTGATTTAGAAATGTGAATAAGCAATAAAGATATTCATTATGTGAGTTTGAGCACCAAGGCCTTGACAACATTCTACTGCCGACTCTGCGGCTAGGCTGGCTTGGACACGTCTCGTATCCGAAAAGCAGGTGCGGGTCGTAACAAGTTTTTATGGTGGCCGATGCAGGTCAGTTTTCGCAAAGGATTACGAACTCGTGATAGTACTTAAGTTAGTCATACTATTGCGAGTCTAGGACTAGGAAATGCTCATTCACAATTAGGACTAATTTAATTTCAGGAGAAGGACTGGGTCTAGGAAACCCTTATTCAACTGACTGTTTGGGTAGTTAAGGTTGCTATATAGGCCACGTGATTTATGTAAAAATTTATTGAATTCTAAACCCTATTATATAACTTAGGGATTATCCTACAAGAATATTGGTTGTATTTAATACGAGGGTATGACCCAAGGTGGGTAGACTCTTCGTTTGGTAAGTTAGGCCTCCCTCATTTCTAATCATTGTGCAATTTTATTTTCTCCCCTCTAACCACCATCGTCATATCATAAAAGTTCTATTACCTATTTATTTCCTATTATCCATAGTAATCTATCTTTCTAAGAATCATTATTTTAACTCCACCCATTGTGTTTGAGCCTAACATGACCGTAACATATCCATATATTTATTCCGTGCTAGATTTGTTAAAATTTAAGATACACATGTGTTTCCTTCGATTCTTGAATACTAGAGAAATAAAATTGGAAACTTTTGTTCTCTTTTGCCCAACAACCTTCATAATCGATCGTTTGGTCTTCAACATTGATATCTAAGTGATCATTTTATTTTTATTTTTTTGATATTTTCTTCAAGGACGGATACTTACACCCTTCTATCATGATCAATTTATTGAAATTCTAGAAGCTTCTTTTTAATTTATAAATATAGTTGAAATAGTTTTCGATGACTCGCAATGGCAAGACAACAGCGCACTGTCACCATTTATTTGAATTATGGAGACTGTGGGTTTACTGCAGCTAGCAACGCACTAGCGAGGCATGACCCTTAAGTTGAAGTAGTTCCACATAAGCGTGGGTGATCGAATATTATAAAAACTATGTCTTGTTTGTCCTATTTTCATCTTTGAGTTGTTATGTCAACATTGGATAGAGTTGATAGGGTATCCGATTATCGTATACTTGCTTGAGTCGTGGGACCAAGAGTTTATTGCAGCTAGCTGTACAATGGCGATGCATAACTTCTCGGTAAAGTGACTCCATATGTGCTTACGATTTTCGAATACCATAGAGACTACGTCCTTTATTGGCATATGACTATTAAGTTTTCAAATTGATTTGTGCCTTATTTCCAGTCACAATTTTCTCAATAAATTGGTTTTTCTTCCTTCTTCCTTATCTTTCTATTTTTGAATTGTCTTTTAAACCTAATTTGATTTCCTTCCACTAGATTCATAATCACACCTAGATTATGATTCTATGATCATGCTTACGCAATCGACCGTGTTAGAACGTTCCCGATTTGGATCATCCTTAAAGACCTTTTGATCACGACTTGACTATTCGATTCTAATTCGATCGTGCCAATTCGCAGGTTATCCAAGAATTCGATTCTATAATCATGCCTAAATAATTTTGCTTAACTAGCCGTTCGTACCAAAATGATTTCAATTTTTCTCGATCTTAAATAATTTTGATCATGACTATTGTGATCATGTTCATGCTCGTGCCAATCTTCTAATTTTGAGCACACTTGGATGACTTGTATTATCGTGACTGCATCTAAGTGATTTTAACCATATTTAGACTTTGTCTAAATCTTGATTGTTGTCCATGCCTCCCTAATTCTAAACAGTGGTTATCGTGCCTAATGATTTTCTTGCTTAGCTAATCCCATTTCGATTATACCCTTGACCATTGTGACTAGACCCATTTGACTATACTTTAATTGTTCCACGTGGTAGCTTCCTTAAAGGTTCAATTCTACTCACGATTTAACTCACATTTTTTTTCTCTCTCTCTCTCTCTGTCACGCCCCAGAACCAGAATACTGGAGAGCGGGGGACAGACACAGCCAGCTACGTACATTGAAGTGAATTTCACATCGCAATACGGTCACGGCTGTCTAGATGCATAAGGGTTTACTACAAGCCAACAGTCCTTTAAGGTCAATAACAAGCCTAGTGTCTCAATCTCAAGCAACAAGTAGATATAACAAGATGGTAGATCATCAGACATACAAAGTAAGGCATCCCATACATTACATATTCAGATGATCATGAAGATAGTCATACAAAATACGAAGACTAGCAAGAGTTTAAGTCATACATGATCAACCCTAGGATTTGTCAATCATGCTACAGCCCGTAGGCAGACAGTAAGTAGAGTTGCAAACGAGCTAACACTTGCTCGGCGGCTAAACGCCTCAAAAGAATATTTTTACAAGGGAGTGGGAGAGCAAAATAAAAACCCACTCGTTGCCGGGATTCCTTCTAGTGTTCACCATCTGGCAGGAAGGTCGGGAGATCCTCGGTAGCTGCTCCGAAATCTGGCCATACAAAACCAGCTGGGTCAGACCCCAGAAAGAGCAAGTGCCACAAAGGAGGCTTCACTTAAGAACTAAAACCAGCATGTCAGCACATAAATCATAGGTGAAATAACATAAGACATGAGTTAAAGAAAACAGGATGATAAACGATAAGATAACTAAAGGACTATTCCGGTACCCAAGTTACAACCCGTAAACCAAACAAGGACCGGGGTTGTAACCCTTCACCTGAACAGAACTTAGCCTCGAACCAATTATCGATAAAGTAAAGCATAGACAAGCATGTCCGGAGATATCCATGCACTGGATCTAGGCAAGACTAAACAAGGTAGGACTCCATCCATCATTCACGGCCAAGCAAAGAGTACGGCTTGATACTTAACTAACTAGGGTTATCACAAGCTTAGTTACTAGAAAGATGCAATGAGGTACGCCTACGGCCACAAGCCCTGCAGACTATCCAGGTTATCCAGACGCAAGGTTCAAGCTTAGAGTCATCATGCTTTGTTAGGTGACTTTGGATGCAACACATGACAGTGTACATAGTAATCGTTTTATGTAGTACCCCACATAGCAGTGAGCTGGAAATGTGCCCTACTCGTCGGCAGGCTACAAGTCCATCAAGGAAGGCGCCCAGATAACGGGATTGCTTGTAGCCGGAATACCTCTCTATATGCTCTACTTGATCAATCTAGTCATTAACCTAGTCAGATTCGGTATGAATCCCTGACCGTGGTAACCAGGGATACATGTCCTAGACATGATGCGAGACAAGACTGGTTGCTTATACAAGCATGTTCAATACAATCACCCACGGTGTCAAGAATTCACTTAGCATGCTAGGTTAGCTGTTGCAACAGCGTATCACGGTTATCATGTCGGGTTGCTTATCAAGATTACTTATCAAGGCAAGGGTGCGTCACAACGGACCACCATCAAGAATTATCAAGTTAAATTACTTGTCAAGAGTGCACCACGGCGGTTCACTAATCATACAAGGCAAGTAGGGTCAGGTCCAATTGCGCCTAAACATCAGGCTGCGCTCAAGTCAGGCTACGCTCAAGTCAACAT
This sequence comes from Iris pallida, assembly GCA_029216955.1. Classification (NCBI taxonomy): domain Eukaryota; kingdom Viridiplantae; phylum Streptophyta; class Magnoliopsida; order Asparagales; family Iridaceae; genus Iris; species Iris pallida. The sequence continues at coordinate 6,701,053 of JANAVB010038613.1, forward strand.
ACGCTCAGGTCAGCATATGCTCAGGCAGCATACGCTCAGGCAGCATACGCTCTGGTAGCATACGCTCAGGCAGCATACGCTCAGGCAGCATACGCTCAGGCAGCATACACTCAGGCAGCATACGCTCAGGCAGCATACGCTCAGGCAGCATACGCTCAAGCAGCATACGCTCAGGCAGCATACGCTCAGTCAGCATATGAGGTCCATACGACTCCTTGTCACCCAAGTCAGCGTATGTAAGATATACGCTTCCAAAAGGCAGCGTATGAGTCAGACTGCGCTGCGCTAAAGAGCGCGCGCAGCTCAGTGGCGCAAGCTAAAAAGCTCGCGCACTGCTCACTGTCTTCTCCAAAACAGCAAGAACTCCATAGTTTAAACCTAAAACTTCAAAAGTCCATAACTTGGTCAAAACAAGTCCAAATCCAACTTTTTAAAGGTCAAAATTGGGTAGAAGAAAATTTCCCACCACATGGAACCATCAAAACTTGAAAACAAAGAAGTTTGATAGATCAAAACCACCAAAATCCAAAAATAACTAATTTCTAGATCTACAAAAATTAAAGCCTCAAAATGGAAAATAACAAGTTCTAATGTGTCTTAGAAGCATGAGGAGAAGCTAATAGAACAATAAAAATGGGCTCTCTTGTGGAAGCAAGTTGTACTTGTCTAAGGGGTGTTATTGGTTGGTGGTGGGTTTAATGGAGAAAGAAGAAGAGTTAATGAGAAAGTGGAGGAGAGAGAAAAGTTAGGTGGGTTGTAAAGGAGGATGGGGATGGGTTTAACATGATGAACCAAAGAATAAACCAAGCCATCCCAAAATAAACCAAGTTAAACCATTACATGCTATGATGAACTTAATCAAGATTAAACTAAAATTAGCTAGCCAGGCAGGAAAATAAAAATACATGTCAGGATTCCGTATACATATACTAGAAATACGTAGAACGAAAAACGGGAGTGACAACTCTACCCACCTTAAAAAAATTCCGTCCTCGAAATTTAATCAAGAGGCTAGAGATGTCGAGCAAGCTATATCAATTACAGACAATATAGGACTAGTAGTCAATCAAGCAATCATTCATGCAAGCAAGAAACTTAAGCATAAGGCATAAGAAAGACATTATACCTTACGAGTCAAACAGATCAGGATATGGCGATCGGATATCATCCTCACGCTCCCACGTTGACTCACCCAAAGAGTGATGACCCCAAGCAACACGGACTAATTTGATAGTCTTGTTCTTGAGTATCTTCTCCCTCCGGTCCAATATGGATACGGGTCTCTCCTCATACGAAAGGTTGGTACCAACAACCAATTCCGAATGATCAAGGACATGACTCAGATCCGGGATATACTGTCGTAATTGGGATACATGGAAGACATCATGCACCTCACGTAACGACGGTGGAAGAGCGAGACGATAGGACACATCACCTACTCGCTCAAGGATATCAAACGGCCCTATATACCTAGGACTGAGCTTTCCCCGCACGCCGAATCGAATGACGCCATGGGTAGATGAGATCCTAAGGAATACGTGGTCGCCGACAGAAAATTCAAGAGGGCGCCGATGGGAATCGGCCCAATGACGCTGGCGATCTTGGGCAACTCGAAGATGATCTCTGACTTGTCTGACCACCTCAATAGTCCACGTCACCATCTCTGGTCCAAGCATTTGCCTCTCACCGATATCGTCCCAAGCTAAAGGAGATCTGCACTTCCTGCCGTACAAGGCCTCAAAAGGTGCCATCTGGATACTAGTCTGGAAACTGTTATTGTACGAGAACTCTACGAGATGTAGGTGATCTTTTCACGAACCACCGAAGTCGAGTGTACATGACTGCAGCATGTCTTCAAGAGTCTGGATCGTACGTTCTGACTGACCATCTGTCTGCAGATGGTAGGCTGAACTGAACTTGAGACGAGTCCCCAAACTCTCTTGAAGACTCCGCCAAAAGTGCGAGGTGAATCTTAAATCTCTGTCGGACACAATACTGACTGGCACTCCATACAATCTGACTATCTGCCTGCGGTACATCTCTGCAAGCTGATCCGTCGACTGGCCGATTCTGAAAGGAAAAAAAATGAGCTACCTTAGTGAGACGATCAACTATAACCCAGATGGCATCTCTCCCAGCTGGGGATCTAGGTAATCCAGTTACAAAATCCATGGTAATGTGCTCCCATTTCCATTCTGGGATCGGTAAAGGTTGAAGAAGTCCAGCTGGTCTCTGATGTTCAGCCTTAACTTGTTGACAAACTAAACAACGAGAGACAAACCGGGCTATCTCCCTCTTCATGCCATTCCACCAAAAATGCTGTCGAATATCACGATACATCTTCGTACCACCAGGATGAATTGAATACTGAGAACTGTGAGCCTCTGCCATGATCTCCTGTCTGATATCACCACTGGATACACAAAGACGCCTCCCATGTCGGAGTGTACCATCTTAATGAATGCATAACTCTGGTCTCTGTCCTGCCACACATTCTGCCCTAAGCCGCTGAAGCTTAGAGTCCGTGGACTGAGCTAACTTGATCCTCTCAACTATACTTGACTGAACTTGCATACTGGCCATCAATACCACACTGGAAGGAAGAATAATTTCAATACCCATCTTCTGAAGATCTGTTAACAACTCTGGCTGCGCCGTTAGAAAATAAACTCCGGCTCTCCTGCTCAATGCATCTGCTACCACGTTGGTCTTTCCAGGATGATACTGCAAGCTGATGTCATAATCCACAAGTAGCTCTAGCCATCTCCTCTGACGCATATTAAGATCCTTCTGGGTAAACACATACTTCAGACTCTTGTGGTCGGTGAAAATCTCCACCCGATCTCCATACAAATAATGTCTCCAAAGTTTCAATGCAAAAACTACGGCTGCTAACTCCAGGTCATGGGTTGGGTAATTCCTCTCATGGTCACAAAGTTGACGTGACGCATAAGCGACTACCTTACCATGCTTCATCAAGACACATCCTAATCCCTTGCCGGATGCGTCGCAATAAACTAAAAATCCTCCCGTCCCGTTGGGAAGAGTGAGAATGGGGGCCGTCATCAATCTCCGCTTCAACTTCTCAAATGAACTCTGACACTCTGCTATCCAAGCAAACTGTACATCCTTATGGGTCAACTGTGTCAGTGGTGCTGAAATCCGAGCAAAGTCTGACACAAAGCGTCGGTAATAGCCGGCCAATCCGAGGAAACTCCAAACTTCTGCAACGGTGCTAGGTACTGGCCATGTCTCTATAGCCACTATATTCTGGGGATTAACTTCCACTCCACCTCTGGTGATGATATTACCCAAATATGAGATACGATCCAACCAAAACTCGCACTTACTGAACTTCGCATACAACTGGTGCTCCCTGAGAATCTGAAGAACTACACGAAGATGCTGCTCATGTTTTGCCTCATTCTAGCTATAGACTAAGATGTCGTCTATGAACACTATCACAAACTGGTCCAAATAGGGCATGAAAATACGATTCATGAGGTCCATGAATACGACCGACGCATTGGTCGCTCCAAATGGTATAACAAGGAACTCCCAATGTCCATACCTCGATCTGAATGCTGTCTTCGGGATATCCTGCTCTCTGACTCTGATCTGATGGTACCCTGACCGCAAGTCAATCTTCGAGAATATTGTCGCTCCCTTGAGCTGATCAAATAAATTATCTATCCTTGGTAAAGGATATCTGTTCTTAATTGTTACAGAGTTCAAGGTACGATAATCAACACATAATCTTGACGTACCATCCTTCTTCTTCATAAGAAACATCGGAGCTCCCCAAGGTGATCCGCTAGCACGAATGAATCCCTTGGTTCTAAGTTCTTCAATCATCTTGTACAGGACCTCCAACTCTGATGGTGCCATCCTATAGACTCTTTCTGACACTGGTGCCGTCCCAGGAATCAAGTCAATAGTGAACTCTATCTCTCTCTCTGGGGGCATGCCTGGAAGCTCTTCGAGAAATACATCAGAAAACTCTTCTACAACTCTGGGAAACTGAACTGCTGCTGCTACGACCGTCCGCAATGCTAGGGAAGAAGGTTTTACTCTGCCTCGAGAAAATAAAAACTCTGGCTCACCGGGAATACTAAAAATAATCTTGCCGACATGGCAATCTATTCTAGCATACTGGTCCCGCAACCAATCCATTCCTAGGACTACATCATAATCAGCCATCGGGAACTCTATCAACCTAGCGGAAAACTCTCTACCGCTAACTACGATTCGACACGAGGAAAACACCCTATCTACACCCACCAGTCAGTTACCAGTAAGTATATTGAACCTTACTGATAATGACTCGGGCTCCAGTCCTATCCGTGTCGCAAATCGTGCAGACATAAATGAATACGATGCACCTGAATCAAATAATACTGATGCAGGAAAAGAGTTGACGAGAATGGTACCTGCCACCACCTCACCTGATGCCAACTCCTCCTCTACGGTCAAAGCCATCGCTTGACCGTGCCCTCTGGGTGCTGGTCCCCTCTGCTGGAAACCTCTCTGGCGGTTCTGAACCTGAGCTTGGACCTGGGCATACTGTTGCGGTCGCTGCTGCTGGAATGCCTGAGCCTGAGATGACAATGGCCTCGGAGGCTGATACTGCTGCTGCTGCACTGGTGCTGGTCCCCTCACTGAGGGACTAGTCTGGGCCGATAAGGATGAACCGGCTCTCTGTGGGCAGGACCCTATTATGTGATCCGGTGCCCCACAAGCCAAACACAGTCCTTGTGCTCGGCGACATTCTGACACTACATGCCCTGGCTTCCCACAATGCGTGCAGCCCATTGTGGAAGACTGCCTCCGCTTCTGCTGCTGAGGATACGTCGGAGTCGAATGCTGAACCGACGTAACTGATGCTGCCCTCCTTGGAGCTCCAATGGTCAAGGCCCTAGCTGCGGGGGCTGGGGCTGAAGACTGGATCATCTGACCATGGGACCGCTTCCGTCCTCCAGTTCTATCTATAATTCTCTGCGAGGTATACTCATGCCTCTTAGCTGCCCGCAAAACAGCATCAAAGGTCTGATGCTCAAACTGCTCCACTGCTAGAATGATCTCTAGGTGGAGTCCCTGCTGGAACCGCTGCGCTCGATCAAACTCGGTTGCCACCAAAGTGGGAGCAAACCGACTCAGTCTTGAAAACTCGGCCGCATATCCATCGACCGTCCTGCTCATCTGCCTGAGATTGGTGAACTTCGTCTGTAGGTCATGCCGAGCCACAGCATCGAAGTACTTGATCTGAAACTTGTCACTGAATGCCGCCTACGGGACAGGCGTTGCCAATCCAACCGCTATCATCGCCCACCAGGTGCGGGCTAGGTCCAATAACTGTAGACGTACCACAGCTACCTTCTCTCCTTCTGGAGTCTTGGCTGCATCTAAGATAATCTCAATGTCCTGGAGCCATGCATCAGCTGCAATAGCATCTTCACTCCCATCAAAGAATGGAGGGTTGAGGCGCTTGAAACTGCTAGCCGCACTGTTCCCTTGATAACCAACACGGCCCGTGGCATCCTGTACTGCCTGGTGCAGGGCATCGCCCCGACGATCTTGAGATGCAAGCAATGTCCTGATGAGACCCACCAAGGTGCCATCGTCAGGCTCTGCAGGCTGGACTGGCTGAACTGGGGGCTCGGGATCCCCGGAATGCATGACTCGGGAGGCCACTCCAGAGTGCTGGGCTTGGTCTCCAGGTTGCTGTTGGTCCACTGGAGGTACTCCGCCTTGCTGATCGGTAGGACCAGGAACAATGCCGCTGAAGGAAACGACATAGGGAACAATAAGAAAGGACCATGATAGATCGAGGATATAAACATGTGATCAAGTCAAGGATTCTGAAGGATCAGAAGACACGAATAGAGATCAAGGGCGAGTGCTGATTGAGACATCTATCCGGTAAACCCTCACACATCTTGATTTACAAGACCTGTATGGGCCACCACTTAAACCGTGTCACGCCCAGAACCAGAATACTGGAGAGCGGGGGACAGACACAGCCAGCTACGTACATTGAAGTGAATCTCACATCGCAATACGGTCACGGCTGTCTAGATGCATGAGGGTTTACTACAAGCCATTAGTCTCTTAAGGTCAATAACAAGCTTAGTGTCTCAATTTCAAGCAACAAGTAGATATAACAAGATGGTAGATCATCAGATATACAAAGTAAGGCGTCCCATACATTACATATTCAGATGATCATGAAGCTAGTCATACAAAATACGAAGACTAGTAAGAGTTTAAGTCATACATGATCAACCCTAGGATTTGTCAATCATGCTACAGCCCGTAGGCAGACAGTAAGTAGAGTTGCAAACGAGCTAACACTTGCTCGGCGGCTAAACGCCTCAAAAGAATATTTTTACAAGGGAGTGGAAGAGCAAAATAAAAACCCACTCGTTACCGGGATTCCTTCTAGTGTTCACCATCTGGCAGGAAGGTCGGGAGATCCTCGGTAGCTGCTCTAAAATCTGGCCATACAAAACCAGCTGGATCAGACCCCAGAAAGAGCAAGTGCCACAAAGGAGGCTTCACTTAAGAACTAAAACCAGCATGTCAGCACATAAATCAAAGGTAAAATAACATAAGACATGAGTTAAAGAAAACAGGATGATAAACGATAAGATAACTAGAGGACTATTCCGGTACCCAAGTTACAACCCGTAAACCAAACAAGGACCGGGGTTGTAACCCTTCACCTGAACAGAACTTAGCCTCGAACCAATTATCGATAAAGTAAAGCATAGACAAGCATGTCCGGAGATATCATGCACTGGATCTAGGCAAGACTAAACAAGGTAGGACTCCATCCATCATTCACGGGCAAGCAAAGAGTACGGCTTGATACTTAACTAACTAGGGTTATCACAAGCTTAGTTACTAGCAAGATGCAATAAGGTACGCCTACGGCCACAAGCCCTGCAGACTATCCAGGTTATCCAGACGCAAGGTTCAAGCTTAGAGTCATCATGCCTTGTTAGGTGACTTTGGATGCAACACATGACAGTGTGCATAGTAATCGTTTCATGTAGTGCCCCACATAGCAGTGAGCTGGAAATGTGCCCTACTCGTCGACAGGCTACAAGTCCATCAAGGAAGGCGCCCAGATAACGGGATTGCTTGTAGCCGAAATACCTCTCTATATGCTCTACTTGATCAATCTAGTCATTAACCTAGTCAGATTCGGTATGAATCCCTGACCGTGGTAAACAGGGATACATGTCCTAGACATGATGCGAGACAAGACTGGTTGCTTATACAAGCATGTTCAATACAATCACCCACGGTGTCAAGAATTCACTTAGCATGCCAGGTTAGCTGTCACAACAGCGTATCACGGTTATCATGTCGGGTTGCTTATCAAGATTACTTATCAAGGCAAGCGTACGTCACAACGGACCACCATCAAGAATTATCAAGATAAATTACTTGTCAAGAGTGCACCACGGCGGGTCACTAATCATGCAAGGCAAGTAGGGTCAGGTCCAGTTGTGCCTAAACATCAGGCTGCGCTCAAGTCAAGCTACGCTCAAGTCAACATACGCTCAGGCAGCATACCCTCAGGCAGCATACGCTCAGGCAGCATACGCTCAGGCAGCATACACTCAGTCAGCATACACTCAGGCAGTATACGCTCCGTCAGCATACGCTCAGGCAGCATACGCTCAGGCAGCATACGCTCAAGCAGCGTACACTCAGGCAGCATACGCTCAGTCAGCATATGAGGTCCATACGACTCCTTGTCACCCAAGTCAGCGTTTGCAAGACATACGCTTCCAAAAGGCAGCGTATGAGTCAGACTGTGCTGCGCTAAAGAGCGCACGCAGCTCAGTAGCGCAAGCTAAAAAGCTCGCGCACTGCTCACTGTCTTCTCCAAAATAGCAAGAACTCCATGGTTTGAACCTAAAACTTCAAAAGTCCATAACTTGGTCAAAACAAGTCCAAATCCAACTTTTTAAAGGTCAAAATTGGGTAGAAGAAAATTTTCCACCACATGGAACCATCAAAACTTGAAAACAAAGAAGTTTGATAGATCAAAACCACCAAAATCCGAAAATAACTAATTTCTACATCTACAAAAATTAAAGCCTCAAAATGGAAAATGACAAGTTCTAACGTGTCTTAGAAGCATGAGAAGAAGCTAATAGAACAATAAAAATGGGCTCTCTTGTGGAAGCAAGTTGCACTTGTCTAAGGGGTGTTCTTGGTTGGTGGTGGGTTTAATGGAGAAGGAAGAAGAGTTAATGAGAAAGTGGAGGAGAGAGAAAAGTTAGGTGGGTTATAAAGGAGGATGGGGGTGGGTTTAACATGATGAACCAAAGAATAAACCAAGCCATTCCAAAATAAACCAAGTTAAACCATTACATGCTATGATGAACCTAATCAAGATTAAACTGAAATTAGCTAGCCAGGCAGGAAAATAAAAATACATATAAGAATTCCGTATACGTATACTGGAAATACGTAGAACGAAAAACGGGGGTGACACTCTCTCATTCCTTGATCATATTTTTTTAATCATGCCTAAACGTATCTTTTGAAATTTTAAGAACGAAATTTTTCTAAGGTGGATAGATTTCTAACCCCTCTTTCCGAATTTTTTTTGATTTTTTTTAATTTTATTTACTTAGTTAGAAAAGATGTTGTTATATTTTGATTAATGAAAGAATTGGCAAACTATTTTTATATGATTTTGTAAACGATATTTAGATTTATTAATTATTTAAGATTGAAAATGTGTTTAAGGTATTATTTAGAAGATTATTTCAGAGAATTATTTTAAAGTATTATTATTATTTACAAAGTATTGAGTTAGCCTTGGTTAAATGTATTTTAAATATTATTAATAATATATAGTATCACTTTTAAATCACTTTAGATTAAATTTAGAATTTAGTTGACCCAATATTTATTTGGTTTAATTTTAAAGGATATGTCCAATTATTTAAAATAGATTTTTGATTTATGAAGACATACTTTATTTTTTACTATCAATTATGTTTAAAATTTGAATTTACAAAATCTGTTTTAAATAGTATTTGATAATATTGAATATATCTCAAACTATTATTGTGATTGATGTTTGATTTATCTAGGTTGATTTAGAATTACTTTTTGTTTTGATAATACTAAATAAAATAAGTTAAACTATTTTGGTTATCAAATAGCGTATTTAGATTTGATTAAATTAAAGCTTAAGTATTTATTTAGGATAGGACTTGGGGATTAGAATCTATATAATTTATATCGTTGGTGTTTTAAATGAAAATCGATTAGTATTTAAATTCTGCCCACACAATCACTCCTCCGGGTACTTCAACTTGGTTTTAAATTTGATTTCGCCATAATCATATTGTGATTAGAACAAATCCATATCAAAGAACTCAAGCTAATCTAACTGGTTTCGTCCCAATATATATATATATATATATATATATATATATATATATATATATATATATATATATATATACCCATCCATAGTCTCGATTCAGCAGAAGAAACAGCATCATCCTCCACCATCCATCGACACCTTCCCTAAGAAGACGAGGGAACCATCCATCACCAACAGGAAAGCGGACAATAAAGGGATCGCCAAATCCCCATCAATGCACACCAGGTTCGCTGCAAAGCGTACCAACCAACCCCTCCCAAAGCTCCATTAATGCTGAACATTCTCTCCTGGAATGTCCGTGGCCTGGCGAACAAACCAACGATGAGGAGAATCACCAGCCTAAAGAAAACCCACAAGATCGACATCTTGATCATCCTTGATCCCAAAATTCCATACTAAGACTCAAATCCATCCAACTGCAGCTAGGATTCCACTTGGCTATTGCCGGCAGACACGACATTTGGATTCTCTATTCCAAAGCCGTCAAAATCGGTGTCATCTACGACTCCAGTGAAGCCCTATCTGGCTGGATGGAACATCCCTTAATCCCCAAACGCGTTATCCTTTCTGCGGTTCACGGCAGTTGCAACATTGTAAAATACAGACATCTCTGGAACGACCTCCTGGACACCAACCACCACAACAGAAACCTCCCTTGGGTTTGCATCGGAGACTTCAACGCCATCACTTGCAGAGAAAAAAAATTGGAGGCCGCCCTCCCCCTCTCCCCTCCATACAAGACTTCAACAACTTCATATTCAACTCTCACCTCACCTCCCTCCCGTTCATCGGCAACGCATTCACCTGGTGCAACATGCAGCAATGCGACCGACGACAATTCTTCCGCCTTGAAAGGGCATTAACGAACGCCCACTGGCTTGATATAGGGACGACCTCCAAGCTCTCTCACTTTAACGCCACCGAATCCGACCACGCCCCCTTATTGGTTGCTATCACTAGCAATTCCAACCATTCTAGAAAGAGTTTCCGCTTCCTAGACTCCTGGAGCGAGCACCCCCAATTCTTAGGTGTAGTCACAGAAGCGTGGGACAGTGTGGACTCCATAGACCCCCTCAACCGAGTGGCCAGTAAGCTCCAGGCCATGAGGAAAGCTCTGACGGCATGGAGCAAGCAAGCTTATGGAGATATCTTCCAAGCCATTCGCGAGGCGGAGGACGACGTGACTCGTGCTAAAGCGAAATACATGGCCGACTGCTCGCCCGACACCAGGAAGGCGCTGAACCTCACCAAAGTCATCCTCAAATTCATGCTGAAGATTGAGACTAATTTTTGGAAGCAGAAAGCTAGGATCAAATGGGACAACGAGGGGGACAACAACTCTAGCTTTTTCCACGCCTACGTCAACGGGCGGAGACAAAAACTCACTCTCCATCAGATTGTCGCTGACAACGGCACCAACATCACCGACCAAATGGGTATCCAAGGGTCTGTTTGGATGCCCGTAGCTATGCTGCAACTCATACTATTTGCTACAACTCCTCGGAAGAAGATGGAGTTGCAGCGTTTGGATAGGCACTGCAAGTGGTCAGCAAGTGTCTTTTTTCTGACACTTGCCACTTGTTGTCCCCCTCAATTTTTATGTTTTCACTTGCTTCATCAAAGTGAAGGAAGTGCAGTGAAAGTGCTAGGTCTGGCGAGTCACCGACCGAGAACGTCAGTCCAGACGGAAAGAGGGAGCCGCGTCCGTTGGGAGCCGCTGTGGTCCGTCGGAAGCCGTATCCTCGTCCGTCGGGAGCCGCTGTGGTCCACTCTTCCCCCCAAAAAAGAAGAAGAAGAAGAAGAAGATGAAGCAGCTGTGGTGGAGAGGGGTTGGTGGTGGCGGTGGTGGTGGAGAGGGGTTGGTGGTCTGGAGGTGGCGGTGGAGAGGTGGGATGGGGGTCTGGGGTGGCAACGGCTGTGGTGGTGGTGGTGGAGAGGGCGGTGGCGGTCGGGACCGGTGGCGGTGTGGTGGTGGTAGAGAGGGCGGTGGAGGGGCTCTGGAGAGGGCGGTGTGGTGGTGGTGGTGGAGAGGGCGGTGTGGTGGTGGTGGAGAGGGCGGTGTGATGGTGGTGGAGAGGGCGGTGTGATGGTGGTAGAGAGGGTGGTGGAGAGGGCGGTGGCCGACCAGGCCGGAGACGCCATAGAGAGAGAGAGAGATGAAGAAGAGTCCAGAGACAGAGGAGAGAGAGAGTGGGGGGGGGAGAGTTAATATTAATAGGTAATTAATATATTATGGTAATTAATAGCTAATTATGGCATATAATTAGCAGCTAATTATGGTAGCTAATTAATTTATTTAGTTTAATTTATTTAATTTTTTGGGTTTAATTATGATAACTAATTTAATTATTGGGGGTACCATACCTAGGTTTACCACATCTCCAAAAAAACTTTCACTTTCTACTTACATAACTATCTAAACACCAAACCAATTTTTTTTCCACTTTCACCAGACAAAAAGTACTCCATCCAAACACATTTTGGAAAGTGCTACTTGCTGCAAGTCCACAGAAACTCAACTTGCTGTAAGTGCCACTTTCACACTTTCAAAGAGTTACATCTATCCAAACAGCCCCCAAGAGGAGGTCGCGAAGTTCTATTCCAGAATTTTTTCTAAAGAGGCGGTTCTCAAAGACGATACCTTTCTGGACGAGGTTCCACTCCTTATCAGCGACACAGACAATTTGTGGCTTGAACAGCCCCCCTCGAAGGAAGAAGTAAAAGAAACAGTCTGGGCCCTCGACGAGCACAGCGCACCCGGGCCAGACGAATTTTCGGGTGTTTTCTTCCGCACCTACTGGGATATAATCAAGTCTGACATCTACAATGCGGCATCCGCCTTCCTCCAGGGAGCGACCTAGCCCAGAGCCATTTGAGCACCAACCTCATCCTGATCCCGAAGAAAGACAATCCCGAGACATTCTGCAACTTTTGCCCTATCAGTCTCTGCACCTTCACTAACAAGATAATATCCAAGATCATAGCCTCCTGCATGGCCGACATTCTCCCTAAGATCATCTCGAAGGAGCAGAGTGGCTTTGTTCGGGGGAGAAACATCCAAGACAACATCATGCTGGCTCAAGAATTAGTCACCTGTATGAAATTCCCAGTAAGAGGGGGCAACATTGCTATCAAATTAGACATAGAGAAAGCCTACAACGGGCTAGATTGGCAATTTATTATCTGGGTCTTCAGAGCCTTCGGCTTCTCCGAAACCTGGACCAACGTTGTGCGGAGATCGATCAGCAACTCATGGTTCTCCACGGTTATTAACGGCCAAGCGGACGGGTTCTTTAAATCCACTCGCGGGGTTAGGCAAGGGGATCCGCTATCATCCACCATCTTCATCATTGCGGCAGATGCATTGAGCAGAAACCTTAATAAGATGACGACCTCCCCCAATTTCCAGTACTACCATACGACTAGCGGCTGCCCGATCATCACCCACCTGACCTTCACTGACGATATCCTTATATTCTCATCCGGAGACGCAGATTCGGTGGATGTCGTCCATAATACACTCCAGATATATGAGAGGTGCTCTGGGCAGAAGAGGA
>JANAVB010038613.1:6719027-6746795 GCA_029216955.1 Iris pallida
AATTCACGTGCGGGGTACCGAATTTACCCCTTAGTCGTTCACATGTCGAACAAGATATTTCAAAACACATAGACAGTTGTATTTTACTTGTTTTCCTTGTTTCTTCACCACTTGCCATGACATCCTAGTTACATATTTTTACTCCAGTTGATACATCTTGTTGTAGAGTTACCTACGTGCTTTCTAGACATGCCATGACATCAGTTACTTTCTAGTTTCATTTTACATATGTTATCTTCATGTCTTGTGAATTCTGTTGTGTTTTCGCATTGCCGTCGGTTTATGTGCTTGTTCCATTCTTGACTGGAAACCAATAATTTTTAGGTTAGCTGTGGCTTTACTTAGCATTGGAAGATACGGGTGTACTTGCAGGCAGAAACCTAGAAATTTGATAGATGTGGTATTATTTCAATATGTAAGAACATTGTACTTTCTTTAAATATAAATCTTGTAATTTGATTTTGAAATGTGAATGAGTAATAAAGATATTCATTAAGTGACTTTGAGCACCATGGCCTTGATAGCGTTCTACCATCGACTCTGCGGCGTAGGCTGGCTTGGACACGTCTCGTATCCGAAAAGCGGGTGCGGGTCGTGACAGAAAGTTGGTCTGAATCTGCCTCTGATGATGCGGCTGGTTATGCGACTGAAGAGGCGCTGCGACGCTTTGCGGGTCCAAGATAGTTGCTATGTCTTCCATATGTTTTCATATCTCCCTTGGGCTTCAGTTTTCCATCTTCTTCTATTGTATGTGCTACATTCTGGATCTCCTGGTTGGTGACTTCAATCAGAGGAGTCAGATCCTGAGAGACTTGAGCGATCTCTAAAAGTGGCGGCTCCAGGTTCTCGATCTACTTCTTAGTGCAAGGAATGCGCTCGGTGTCGGAAAAGTCTAAGGGTCCAGGAGTCTGGAAATCAGGAGTACTCCCTGGCTCGGAAAACGTATACAAATCTAGCTTGAAAAAGAACGGCTTGCTCCCTTTGGGCATCAAAGAACTCCTGAAACATCTCCATTAACTGACCGTTGGTGATAGTAGAGGCGACATGGGGTGGTGGAAGCTTAGAAGCATCAAGTGCAAGTGAATCGATAGTTCCTATGTTGCGTGTGTGGACCATCTGAAAAATAGAAAACTGTTAAAATGACCTAACTATAGATAATAAACAACCTAGTAAATAATATGTATAACCAGACTTAGTAATAACCATAGCCATTTTTCCGTAATCCTATGCTGTGATGAGTTTTTCTTAGTCTAACAGGTTCCCTAATAGCACTCTATAGCCTAGTTGCCATTAGGATGGACCTGCATGGGCCACCACTAAAAATATGTCACGACCCGCTCCCGAATATTCGGATACAAGTCGGACACGCCCAGCCTACGTTGGAAGACTCAATGCAGTAAGCTGTAAACATCACGGCATCTAACCGTCCTAGAATGATCACCATAATCCACAAGTCATAACTCAATTTATACATGAAAGTACCAAAGACAAATCCGGTAACAAGAATGAAATACAACTATGAACTCTTAATATACAATATCTAGAAGTAAAACTAAACAAATCTAAACTGATAACCTCTAACTAAGTCATGGCTCCATCCTGCTCAGCTAAGATTCCTGGCTCTGGCCCATAAGGTGGACTATATCCTCAAGTACACCTGTAACATATCAGTCAGGAGCAGAGCAAAGTACAATTCGAGGTAATGAACAAGAACATCATGATATGAAAAAGAGTACATGAGAACATAAAATATAAAGTACAGGAAAATAACATGAAAGTACTGGAATGTAAAGTATATGAAGTACAGAAAATAAAGTACAAGAAATAAATCCTGAACCTGAAGAACAAGACATAACATGTGTATAATGTTTGAAATACAGCTAGCATATGTGACCGACTGGGGTAAGTACAGGAATAAGCATAAGAAATAGGTACGGCTTAGGGCCCGTGTGCACGGTACGAGGCCTAAGCTATCAACCTGAATTTCTGATACTTGGTTTGGTCACATAGCTAGTGTATTTCCCCTCCCCAAGTACAAGTGAAATACAGAAATATGAAAGTACAAGAGTACATGATATCATGTCACATCGTGGCAACAAGAGAAGCACAGGTATGAATGTAAATGAACATAAACCATAGAATGTACTTGCCTTGCTCAGGGTGATCGAGAAAAAGAAGTACAGCTGTACATCCTCCTAAATAATAAGTACAGTTTGGTTAACTTCCTCACAATTATCAATTAGCTATCTATCTCTAATCATCTATAGGATATTTATAATATCACTAACCTATTAAGATATATTTATCCATAATAGTAAGGGAATGGCTAATACATAACTTTCTAGCAATAGTTCTAAATAGCATGCCAAAATTCTATATAGCAGCCCATCCTATACTACTCAGTCCAACACCTTGCTTAAGCCCAACCAAACCTCCAACTCAGTATCCACTAAAATTTGGCAAAAATATTCCTACATAACTTAATAACTTATAAAGGAAGATTCAAATGCCCTCCTGATAAGCCCTACTTGTAGCAGCCCAAACCTACTATAATAGTTTGAATTTAACGGCTAGTAATACCAGAATTTGAAAAGAAAGAGATGAACACTCTTAATACTACTATAGCACAACCAACTTAATAATTTAATGTAGAACTGGCCATCCTCAACCTGCAACAGAAACTCCAAACAATTATCTCCATACTGCTGTCACGAACCAAATTTATCAGAGCCAAAACTGTGAGCAACAAGTGAACTCATCAGCTATACTTCCTTCCAACTTCAAATAAAATCTACTCACGGAAGGAAATATATACACAATCATATACAGACTTGACTTAGGTATCCAAAACACCCAGCAAAATGTCATAGGTCCCAATACTCCTCCATTACTGAATTCAATTTTCAAAAGTAACGTGTAACGCCCCAGTCCCAAAATACTTGGGACCAGATACGTATCATGCCAGCTGCATACATACGAAGCACACTCCAATATATGAAAACCTTGTATGTATACATAAGCTGTAAAATGTAGTAATCCAAGACAAACTAAATCTTATCCACAATAAAAAGAATAATAGTATAAAATCAACTTGAATATTTATGGTACAATCGTTGGGCGGAGACAAAGTCCACTACCAACTATCAAAAGGAGATAAAGTATACAAGAAAATGATCCAAGAAAGTATCAAGACGAACCAAGAGCGATCATCTTCAAAGAAATGGAGATGCCCACAATCTTGGCTAGAACACCTGCAGTAAACCACGAAAGCACACACCTGGAGAGATAACCAGGTCCTCAGAGGGACGTAGCAAGATACAGTAAGAACATGCCATTATAACTGCATAAGTAAAAATACTATAAACTACAACACAATAGGGTTTCTAAGCATCTAAGTGATATGCATTTGGAGGACAACGTTCTACGCAGGGGCTGTAACGGATTCACGCAAGCAAGTAATAAAGAGTGGCCGTCAAGTAGCGCTCATCCGAGACACTATCGGCCGGGCAGCACGTAGTGCTCATCCGAGTCACTATCACCCATAAATGTATAAAAAGTAAATCTATCCCCTACGCTAGTAGCTGTCTCCTCCCCCCAATGATACTATACATGCATCGTAACTACGACACACCAACACGTGTCTTTTCCACAACACGGGTTTATAATAGATAATTGTCAAGTCTTCTAACATGCATCTATTGACAGTTATTCCTACGTATGCGCACGGGTGATCAGCCAACACGCAAGTGACCACTACATGATACTCACAACTAACACACAACTCATGATACAATCGTGACAAAGTCAATGACATGTATCATATTGACGGAAGTATCTTAACTCTAGGCCCACAAGCAAAAAGAAAATAATAAACAAGGAATATAGATACAATAAACGAAATAAAATGCAACTAAATGTAAGCAGTAAAGATGGAAAGGTATCTTGCCTGAGGTTATGTGCAAAAGGGAATAATCCAGTAGCTCGAACCGGCAAAATAAACAAAGCAATAAAAGCCAAATCCCGCAGATGACTCCGGATGCTGCAACAAACATCATGAACGAGTTTGGAATAAAAGATATGTCTAGGAAATGCCTGTCCAAAAGTTAAATTCTGGAACAGGGGCAAAAACGTAATTTTGGGTCAAAACGATGTCCGTCGTTGGACCCGCTTTGCACCGAAATGCGCGCCAGAACCTACGATCTCTAAAGTCGTCAAACTACATGTCTACGGATTTGTTTTGATGAGGGACTGTTCTTAAGAGAACTGTCACTTTGGTTTGGGTTTCTCCTTAAATTGCATTCCCAGATTTTAATCTTCCTGTAAACTGATTTTGTGTGTTGAATGATGGATAGGCTAAATTCGATTTGTGTTGATGCAATGGGGTTGAAATGTGAGATTGGTTGCACTGCTATATTCTTGGCACTGTCATTGTTTCAGGAAACCTGAAACGTGAGAGTTAATCTCCTAATTAACTCACACTCTCACACCCCTCCACACATGCCACACACACAACTGATATAATACACACACATTCCCCTCAACCTGTCACACATAGCTCACTCCTCTCACACACACACACGCACATTCTGAAATGGACACTCATACACCCAATGTCCATGACGCTGTCACTGATTCCAGATTTCCTACACACACATATACCCACTACATGTACACACACACACATTGCCTACACATTAGTTCACTCACACACATTAGCATATCTGTCACACACACATAGCTCACAGGTTCTCACACACACAACCAAAAATTTGTCATATGCATCAGCACACACACACACCTATAGCTAATTTCCTGTCATACAACACACACACAGTCACAAAATTTGAGAACTAATGTTCCTATCACACTCTAAAATTCTTGAGACCATATTGTATCATATATACATGTAAACACACACAAACCCCTCAATTCCAGAAAACTAGTACATTGTTAACATGTCTACATTGTTGAATGAACTTTAATATGCAAATGTTAACCCTTAACCATGTTATTGAATGCTAGTTAAATTTAGATTTCATATATGTGAACCACCATGCCATGTAACCCTCTCTAAATGATTTCCATGATGTATATAGATAATTGTAGGATATAGATGCATGTTAGTTATAACTTAGCTAGTCTATCCCCTTCCCTGTACACCTCTTTGTTCACACACACACACATAGCTTACATGCTAGCTTCCTTTCTCTTATATATAATATTGAATATATGCATCAATGTGATGGCTTGATGTGTTGGCTTGTATAGCCTTGGGATTGGTGTGTGCTTCCTAGACTAGGCTTGGTTAGGCTTAGTAAGACTTGCTGGGATTAGGAGTGGGTGGCCTAGTTGACCTAGTTTGACTAGTGTGGTTGACTAGAGTTGACCAAGTGTTGACTATAGTCTAGCCTGACCTAGACAGCATGCAGATGCATTGTAGCAGTTTATTTCATTATTTTAGACATGTTGTAACTTGTGTTGCTCTGATTAGGAGACAGACACCTCTCCTCAGGAAGTGCACCCTTTTCGAACATTCAGTTATCAGGCAAGTACATTCTCTGACCGTTTTATACTTGCTAGAATTTATATTATTGCTCTAGATTACTTTACTTGATGCTGACACGTTGGTAGCACGGATTGGTACTATATATGGATATTTTCATGAGATGTTATCCCCCTCGGGAGCATCGGATACTGTATGTTTTGTGCGTTTCATGAATCACCACGTATCTCTATGCTTCCACCGATTCACGAATCGCTTGTGACACATGTACTCTCATGTTCACAGAGCCATCATGAATCACCTGTACGTATCACTTATTTTATGAGCCATGTGAAGTTTCACGAATCATAACATAACTTCAACAGATCCTTGTGTATTGATTGGGGATGGGGGAGTAGAAATAGCATGTGAATAATATCCAAGTAGCTGTAGTCATGAATCACTCTTAGCTGTAGTCATGAATCTCCTATGCCATTCATATGTTTATATTTTACTCTGACTCACTAGTCACTGCTAGTTCTCTATTTATAGTAGATATTTCCTTACAGTTATCTCCTTTACTTCATATATTTCTCTTTTCAGTGTTTCATGTATCTTACTCTATTGCATGCTTTATTCTTCCTAACTTGATATGAACTGCGTGAGATGTATTGTGCTCGTTCCTGTCCTGACTGGATCTGTTGAAAATATTACAGAGGATGAGGATGAGGCCCTATGTACCACCTATTACGGAGCAGGCTTAGACGACACCTGCGACCTGGTTCCTCTGGAGGACCCAGCTGCAGTATAGGATGCTACTCCCATAGTCTAGGCTAGATAGCTAGGCTTTATCTTTTCTTCAGCATTGTTATTCAACTTTCAGTTGTTGTTCTGAGATGTTGTATATATTTAGAGACTTGTATTGAGCTGGATGTTCTTGAGTTGTTATCTTAGATACTTAGACTCTCTGGTTGTATTTATGTGGATCCTTTCATTTCAGTATTTATCTATCTATCTTTCTATCTTATCATTCTGCCTTAGATGTGATTGAGACTGTATATTGCTATGTCACCTCCATTCGGAGTGTATATACTGTACAGGTACCCTTATATTATTAGATGATTGACCTAGGATAGCGTTCTACTGCCGACACTGTGGTGTAGGCTGGGCGTTGTTACGTTCTCGTACCCTCATAGTGGGCACAGATCGTGACAGTTTTGATCAACTTGGGTTAGTTGTAGGAGCCGGTTCCCAGCTAGCGGAGGTCCACACGGGGATGATTAAATACCGTATCGCTTAGAGCTATTTACGCCCGATTGACAATACCCTTTCGGCTTGTACCCAAATAAATCTCAACTTTTATAAACTTTAGATTTATAGGAGTTTGCGATATATTTTTTTTTGACTAAATTTTTTGAACGTGTCAAAGAAAATTATAATGTCACAATTTATATGCAAACCAATGCTTACCTAACATAATTTAAATATTGTGACAGAATAATATTGTGATTTCTTTCTGACTAGAAGTTCTAATATTGTGACAATATGGTTAGCTAAGGTCAAATCGGCCTAGGAAAAATATCATATAACATCATTTCCAAATGACCAGGACTTATTAATAACAATACAAAAGATATGTTATTTTTATGCATTATTTAGAGATAGTGCTTACCTTCACTCTAAGTTTGTGACTTTCCTAACAAATCACAATCTTTAATGCTTCTGGCTTAAAAAAATAACATTGCAAAGATCATGTTTAGAACAAGTGAGTATAAAACAAATATGTATTACCGTCACCGCTAAAATATTGCTCCTTTCATAATATAACGATGAGATACCCATGACGTAGATGTTAATCCCCTGAGGCATCTTACTTGGACATTTCTAGAATAAAATTATACAAGCTAAAAAATTCTCCAAAAATTTGGACAAGCCTCTGACTGTCTGACATATATATAGGTCGGGCACGACATTGGCACGTGTTGGACATGGTTGGTTATTTATCCCGTGTGTTCTGATAACCTAAACTTATGGAAGATTCCTTATAGTAAACTCAACGAAATGAAGCAAACAAAATTATTTTGTTCATATATGAAATGCTACATGTTTGTTCAATATAATAAAGAAAAGCATATAAAATTTATCAAGTAGAACAGAAGGTTAACATGAAACCAAGTCTAAAGATTGCAATATGGCTAGTTAACGAAACATATGGATCAAGCACAAAATGTTGGCAGTTAAAGTCGAATAAGACTAACAAAGTTGTCAACTGAAGGTTGTTAGCAACCAAGAAAGTGTTGGAGTCTAGTCTGGATTCGGTAATAGCATATTTATGGAGTCCAAATCTGATTAAATATATGATTTAATTTGATTTGGATGTCCATAATTAGTGTTAGGCTATTTTAGATATAATATAATTCTTATTTGAGGGTTTCCTATTTAGGAGATCCTATTATAATCTAAAATAGGATGTTGATGGGCTATTTTAGGTGTATTAGGATTCTTATTTGAGGGCTTCCTATTTAAGAGATCCTAATATGACCTAAAATAGGTGTTTCTCATCCTATGTATATGGGGTGAGGGTGGAGGCACAAAAGTGGAGATTCGAGGTGCTCGTCCACAGAAAATCTAAGAAAAAGTTTCGCACTTCGCCATCCAAGACAGAAGGAATAAGAGATCTAAACGAGGGGTCGTCAACTTCGGTTAGGGAGGTTGCTACGGGTTGGTGAGCGATTTCAATTGTAATCTTTTTTTTCTTCTTGAGTTTGGTGATGGGGTTGAACCTATTAGGGCAAATGGTTTAACATTAGTTTTCGTCAATTTTGTAATTTCATCTGAGTTATAGAGATTATGATTTGTCCAGGTGACGTAGTCACCGCCATATACTTCTCTTTATCTGTGCTTGGTGTCCGTTAGACGGAGGTTGGTTATTTCAGGTGGGTTGGCCTAAGTTTCTGCTGCGGTAACGTCTCAGACACGGTATCGGAGTGCAAGAGGGCGTATCTGATTCCCAACGTCTGGTATCAGAGCTTTGGAGGTTCTGGCAACCATGTCTACGGAACAGATGAATACTAGTATGATCACCCTCACAGGGGTAAACTCAACGATTTGGTAGCAAAGGATGGAGGATCTACTCTAGTACAAGGAACTTGCATGGTCCGTTGGAGGGCGACAACACAAAGCCAATGGACAAAGCTACTGAAGACTGGAAACGACTGTATCAGAAGGCCGTTGGATTCATCCGCCAATGGTTGGATGATTCGGTGTTTCACTACGTGTCCATGGAGAGTTCAGCAAAAGCATTGTGGGAGAAGCTGCATTCGTTGTACGAAAGGAAGACGACTGGCAATAAGGCGTTTCTTATTCGCCAACTCGTCAACTCGAAGTACACGAAGGGTGCTCCAGTGGCACAACATCTGAACGAGGTTAATGGTATCATCAATCAGCTATCTGCGATGAAAATGGTGATTGATGATGAGCTTCAGGCCCTACTGCTCTTGAGTTCTCTGTCGGAAAGCTGGAAGACGTTGGTGGTGTCAGTGAGGAACTCCGCGCCTGTCACGACCCGCACCCTAGATTAAGGGCACGAGACGTGGGTACGTCCAGCCTACGCCACAGTATCGGTGGTAGAACGCTGTCCTAGGTCAAACATCTAACAGTATAAAGGTACCTGTACAGTATATACACTCCGAATGGAGGTGACATAACAATATACAGTCTCAATCACATCTAAGGCAGAGTAAAGATAGATAGATAAATACTGAAATAAAAAGACCCACAGAATACAATCAGAGAAGTCTAAGTGTCTAATGATATAACAAATCCACAGAATTCCAAATATTATAATACAGTCATCCAAAATAAAATATAAGGAAAATATCCTAGTCTAGTGGAGTGTCGTCCACAGCTAAAGGATCCTGCTGTTGGTCCAAGTCTGTACTGTCATCTAGGGTAGCCCCATAATAAGTGGGACAACACGCCTCGTCCTCATCCTCTGTAATATTTTAACAGGTCCAGTCAGGACAGGAGCGAGCACAATACATCTCAACAAGTCATAGCATGAAAGGGAATATAATCATGCTAGAGAATAAAATACAGGAAACTGAAAAATAGCATAATATAAAAGAGAGACTGTAAGTAAATATCTATGATATATAAAAAAAGACAGTGCTAGTGATTCAGAGTACAAGATGAACATGTGAATGGCTTAGGACTGATTCATGACTACACTAAGAGTGATTCATGACTATACTACTTTGGATATTATTCACATGACCATTCATACTCCCCCGTACCCCAATCAATATACAAGGATCCAGTCAAGTTATGTTAAGATTCATGACTAAACTACTTGACCCGTATAGGGTGATTCATGAATTGATTCGTGAAGGCTCGGTGATCATGAGAGTACATGAGTCACTAGCTGATTCCCGAAGATTCATGATAATAGAAGCAAGAGATACATGATGTAAGTGAAATACACGAGATAAGAGTATCTGATGCCCCCGAGAAGGATAACATCTCATGAAGGGATCCATATAGTACTAATCCGTGTTACCAACATGTCAGCATCAAGTAGAATAATCTAAAGCAGAAAATATAATCCTAAACAAGATATAAAATGATCAGAGAATGTACTCGCCTGGTATCCTGAATGTCCGAAGAGAATATACTGTCCGAGGAGTGGTGTTTGTCTCCTATAGAACAGTACAAGTCACTACATGTGTAAAATAATAAAATAGACTGCTACAATGCATCTACATGATGTTTGGGGTCAATCTAGGCTAAAGTCAACGTTTGGTCAACTCTAGTCAACCCTAACAGTCAACTAGGTCAATTCTAGTCTAATTTGGTCAAACCAGGTCAAACAAGGTTAAACTTGGTCAAACTAGTCTAGGTTGGTCAAACCTAGGCTTAACAAGTCAATTCTAGGTCAACTAACTAAATACCACACAAGTCACCTAGCCTAGTGATACACAAGTGTATCACACCACATGCCATAGGCCAACTACCTAGGCCATGTGCCAATACAAATGGCTAATGAGATCCCTACTACACATTTCACATAGGCTAGTATAACTATTACCCATATAATATATATATATGTAAATGCACATACACATAGATTAGGAAATATCTATATATATATATATATACACATATAAAGGATACATAAATGTGTGTGTATGTCATGTGTGAGTGTGTGTGTGATGTGTCACATAGAGGGATATGTGTGTGACTGGGATATAATATAGGGTGTGTGTGTGTGTTAGATATGCCATGAATGTGTGTATGAGAGTGTGAGTGTAATGTGAGGAGTGAAGTGTCATGTGTGTGTGAGTGAGAGGAATACTGAAAATCAGAAATGTGTAGATAGGATTGGAATCAGTGACATGTTTTCAGGATTTTGTGTGTGTACATGTATGTAATTCATATGTGTGTGTGTGATTCTATTTCAGAAATGTGTGTGTGTGTGGATAGCAATGTGAGTGAGTGTGAGGGAAATTCATGTGTGAGTTAATGGGATTGTGTGTGTGTGTAGGTGAGAAAGTAACATAGGTTTCAGGAATGTGTAGGCAATGTGAGGAAACTAGGAGTTCAAAACCCAGGTTTCAGTTTTCTGAAACCTAACAGGTAAATAGAACAACCTAGCTCACAACTCAACCCCATACATGAAGGTGAACTAACTATCATTCAATCAGCATCTAACAGTTTAAGAAGAAGGATAAAAATCAGGAGATTAATTCTGGGAATGCAAATTTGAACCCAACCCAATACGACAGTTTACATATTCAGCCTACATATCAGTCACATGGGGAAAAACGAAGTATTCGACCCTAAATACATCATACAACCCACAAGTAATCATGTACACTATTCGTTAACATGTAGGTGAGCCTATTTAACATTAACATCATAAAAAAAAAGGAAATGTAAATCAAATCTCAGGAAAACACATCTCAGCCACATGGTATCAGCCGTATCAGCCTTCACAAAAATTCGAGAATTTCGAACTCAATAACCATTAAAATCACAAATAAAAGGTTGGTAAATAATGTTATACATGTGAGGATACTAGTTAGGGTCTTCGTGTCCAAGAATTGGACACGAATCGTGTCCAAAATAAAATACGAATACGACACACAACTGTGCACAAATAATCGTCGTGCACGCGTGCACGCGCGTCTAACACGCGACACACGACACGACACAACTTGTGTTCGTGTCCAGAGGTGCGGCTAGGGTAGGTCTAGGACTGTGTCACCCTGATACATGTCCACGTGACTCACAGATTGTCACGACCCGTACCCACTGAGAGGGTACGAGAACGTAACAACGCCCAGCCTATGCCGCAGTGTCGGCAGTAGAACGCTGTCCTAGGTCAACATACATCTAACAAAATATCTCTAAACAGTTTATACTCCCCGAATGGGGGTGACATAGCAGTAAAACTCAATCACAACTAAGGGAGAGACAACACGATATGAAAAAGAACTCGAGAAAATAAATAGATGAAAAGTAGTCTAAGATAATCCCAGCAATGTCCAGAGAAATACAAACTCAGCTACAGCAAGAAAGAATATATACAACTCTGAACTCCAATATAATCTAGCTAAAACATGTCTCATGAATACATAAAAGAAGATAAATCTAACTAATCTAGACTAGGCAATCGGGGTGATATCCTCAGCTAGAGTTGGGTCCTCCTGAGGGTCCAGCTCATAGGTGTCATCTAAGGCTGCCCCGTAGTAAGTATCCAGACTAGCCTCCTCCTCGTCCTCTGTAATATTTTGAACAGGTCCAGTCAGGACAGGAGCGAGCACAATACATCTCATGCAGTTCATATCATGTCAGGAAATATAAAGCAGGCAATAGAGTAGGATACATGAAACGCTGTAAAAAGATGTACATGAAAACAGGAGAGATATTTGATAACTGGAAATATATACATGATAAGTAAGAACTGTAAGTGACTAGTGATTTAGAGTACGAGATGGCATGTAATTGGCTTAGGTTGTACATGATAAAAATATGGAAGTAACAGAGTGTACATGATGGGTAAATCACATGACCATTTATACTCACCCCTACCCACAATCAATACACAAGGATCTATTCAAGTTACGTTACGGACATGATGTTTTGGTTACACAGGAAAACACATGAGGAAACATGAACGTACATGAGAGCACATGAAAGTACATGAGCGTACATGAAAGAACATGAGAGAACATGAGTGTACATGAGTAACGCAAGAGCAAGGAATACATGATGTACATGAAACACATGTCATAAAGTATCCAATGCGCCTGCTAAGGGGGATAACATCCCAAGAAGAGATCCATATAGTACCAATCCATGATGATAACGTGACAGCATCAAGTAAAAGTAATCTAGAGCGAGAATATAAATCGTAACAAGTATGAAACGATCAGAGAATGTACTCGCCTGGTATCTGAGTGTCCGATATGAAAGTACTGTCCGAGGAGTGGTGTCTGGCTCCTAATCAGAACAGCACAAGTCACAACAAGTCCAAAATGGTATAATGAAGTTCTACTATGCATTCTACATGATTCTAGGTCAATCTAGGCCAAAGTCAACTCTTGGTCAACTCTGGTCAACCCTAAGGTCAAATCTAAGTCAAATAGTCTAATCTAGGTCTAACAAGACTATTCTAGGTTAATCAAGACTAATCTAGGCAATACCATGCCAAGCCTATCAATACACAACTCTACACAAGATATCCTCTATAGCTAATCAATACACAAATTGATATATATATATAAACTAATTAGAATACACCCATATTAGCTATCTATACATTACACCCATACAATCACATATATGCATAAAACATCATCATATAGTATTCCCCATACCCTATATGTATCTAATAATATATATAGGCACACACATGATACATATATATAGGATACATATATATACATATGTATAAGAGAGGGGAACTCAAGTGTACCAGTATATGTGTGTGTGAAAAAATCTGAAATTAGTGAGTGTGAATGGGTGCACTGAGTGAATACATAAACATGTGTGTGTGACCATGTGCAGTGGTTAGATGAGGGTTACATGTGTACATGAGTGAAAATGTGTGTGTCAATTTGTGAAATGTGTGTACATGATATAGGTTAGAGTTATTAGTTTACATGTGTGTGTGTGTATGCAATGTCTCAGGATTTTAGTGAGATGTAAGTGTCAAGTGTGTGTGTAGTAGGATATAACTTAGTGTGTGAGTGATTGATCAATGGTTTAAATCTCAGAAAAACAAAACAGGGAAAAGGAAAGGAAAATAGTGTGTACTTCAAAACCTGTGTGTGTGTATATGAGATTTGTAGTGTGACAGGGAGAAAAAAAAGGTAGCCTGTGTTCTCAGAAATTCAAAGTAGTGAAAATATATGTGTGTCTTCATGAGAGCTTGTGGGTTCATTCATACATACTTGTGTTCATGGATTATGGACTGAATGGGAGGCTAACAAGTGGACTGATTTATGAAGTATTTGAGACAGAGATGTAGGTGTTATCTGGACTGATTGAGGACCAAGTTGGACTGTCACATGGACAGCCAACATAGGGAAATCTGGACTATTTTATGACAGTCAAAAAGGGGGTAGTTTCATGGACAGTTTTGGAGTGAAGGGGACTGTTAAGTGTGGACAGCAAGGGTGGTTTAAGGGAACCATTTGGACAGGTATTGTGGGGGTTTACCAAGGCTGAAATGTAACTCTAAATAGGACTGCACTAGAGGGTGATTTCAGAGTTAATAAGGATTGAAATATGGGTTGCTAAATGCTGTCAAATGGAGGGAAACTATATGGGGATGATAGGGGTGATATGAGGCTACCAAAAGGGCTAATCCCCAAACCATACCTGCTGCCTTGGCAGCAGCACAATGCTGCTACTGCTGACAGGAATCAGCATTCAAATCTTCCCCCTTCCAAGCTCTCAATCCCACCCTCTCTATCTCCAAACCTATCACTCCATGCCTCTCTCAATCCCATTAAACCAAACACCTTCAATACATACACACATCATTCTCATAACACACATTCTAAACTCACTTGGTCGACCAAATACCATTCCCACCAAACAAAAACACACACAAGTATATCATAATATATATATATATATATATATATATATATATATATATATATATATATATATTTATGTATATATATATATATATATATATATATATATATATATAAAGAAAAAAAAATATATATATATAAAGAGAAGGATATACATATATATACATCATAGATTAACATTCAAATTTAACATCTAAAATCAAATAAAACCATTTAATCTCAGAAAAAATTGGACTGTACAGTATCTAAGTATCAGTCAACACACTTTGAGTGTCAACACATCAAAACCATCCAAAACCAAGATGAAAACTCTTCTACGTCAACCCAGTCATAAATTCAAGTATCCTAGATATAATAACATATATAAAACATGTAATTTAGCATTTAAAATTGATTTAACACAAGTTCGAAATCAGGGAACGCACAGATACTGTGCGTATCAGAGTTTTTGGGGGAACTCAAAATTCATTTCGAAGTACAAGTTAAAAGCTAAATAAATGGTTGGTATGAAAGTACTACATGTGATTGTGTCAGTCGAGCCATAATGTGTCAAGAATCTGGACACAAACGTGTCCAAATACTCACGCACACACGTAGACACACACGCGTGCACACAGCGTCGTGCAGCGAGTCCATGGACTCGTGCACTCGACACAGGCCACGTGGGGCCACGTGGCCGTACACACGTATAGCCCACATGTAGGGCTACACGATAGACACCCTGCATCGTGTCCACGTGGTGACAGGACACGACACGAAGTGCGTGTCAGTGCTGAATTTTCGCATGCACAGTGCTGTGGAATCCCTTGCAGGGTCAAGTGTGTGTCCGACACGACACGAGATCGTCTCCAACTTGGAGGACCTCATGTCAGTCATTGCCCCTTGGCCCACGCCAAGTGGCATGACCTGAGTCGCCGTGTCCAACGAGTACGACCCCTCGAGTAGCAGGGGACTAAACAGAATCAGACCAGTGTGTGAACAGCCGTGTCCAAACCGAATAGCACCCAACACAGACACAAAACAACCATAGTCTCATCATAAAAATCGAAGGTCAAACCTAGATCTACAGATCTGTTCAAAAAGATTCGAAAAATAACAAAATAAATTCCTAAGAGGCATTTACACAAACACATTCCTAGGGACAATGATACGTGTCCAAATAGGACACGAAACTGATGCAATCCGACACGAAACCAATGCTGAAACTTAGGGGACTCCTAGGGTTCCCTATATATGAAAACAAATCAAAATTTCATGGAGAAATGGAGGAGTTACCTATTGTTGAACTTTCAAGAAAAACCCCTATTCAATGGCTCTTCTCTTGATGTCCCAATCCACTCAAATCACATCAAACTGAAATGGAACATTAATGACAGCGAGAATAGAGGTATTAAAACCTATTGGAAGAGATTAGAATGAAAAAGGAAGAGGAATGGAGTTCTAGGGATTAATTGAAATAGGAAACAAACCTTTTCTTCTAAACTTGAGCTTTCCTAAGAAAGAGGCAACCCTAAACTAAGAGCATCTCCAACCCTATTGTGACTTTGGAAAAAAGTTATTGCCACATAGGAATGACAAAATTTTATCTAAAAGTTCTTCTCCAATGCAATTGTCAAGTCAATTGTGAAGCTTATGTGGCAAAAATTAAAAAAGACATTGTGAAGTTGATTGTCTTGTTCTAGACAATGCACTTGACAATGTCTTCTCTTCCATGTCATCAATTATGAATAAAAAATATTAGAAAAAGAAAGAAGATGAGTAGTTGTCTTAAAAGTTACCTTGGAAGTTGGGAAAAAAATACTTTTTATTGTCTTCTCAATACTTTGCATTGGAGAGAGTTTTTCTATCTCATTGTCTTTTGTGATTTAATTTTGCCACATAAATAAGACATTGTCTTGTGGCTTATGCCACATAGGAGCCACCTAAGACTCACAACACTTAACAAGACAATAGGGTTGGAGATGCTCTAAGAGAGTATTTATAGGGTGGTGTTCCCAAGGAGGATATGGTGGCTGGCCACTTAAGTCTAGGGCTAGGGTTTTGTAATTGTCTTGGGCTTTGGGCTAATCTACAAGGCTATGAGTTAAATGATTAACCAAAGGCTCTAAATCATAAGCCATGACTTATGACTTTCTAAATCCTAATGCTAACTAGAGTCTAATGACCAACCCAAAGATTAGCTTAGGTTAGACTAGAGTCATATAACCTAACCAAGTCCATACTAACTAGGTTAGCTTCCAGGTTGGTCTACAAGGGTTAAACTAGTCAAGGTCAACCTAGTCCAAACAATTCTAAAATAATTCCTAAAAATTCCCATAAATTCGAATAAATTCTAATAATTTAAATAACCCTAAAAATGTCAAAAATACCCTAATCACATGGCTAGGCTCTAGGGTAGGCAATCTCTACTATTTACTAGTAAATCACCAAAAATCACAAGTCATGAATTTAAATAGTTTAAAAATCACTATAAATCATAATATGAAATAAATATCATTATATAATAATTATAATTACAAAATTTCAAAATTACCCTCTTCTGGAAAACTGGTGTTACAATCCTACCCACCTTATAAAAATTTCGTCCTCGAAATTAAAATGGTAGTAGTCCTTCTAGGTCAAACACCCCACAATCAGAGTCTCAAACATACCGTCAGATAATCATATGCGTCTGTCTAAAACCATGATTCTCAGAATCTCTGTCATGCCAGTGAGCAAGGCTACGATAATCACAGGGTCCTCAACTATGGTATATACCTCTAGAATTATGGTATTTAAAATTTTTGCATTGCCGCGCGCTTGGCAACGAAAACCTTAAATCTCCACACCCGAGAAATACGTCTATAATCCGACTATATGTCCTCACTATGCCTGCTAGCATGACCCTAGAGGATTCTAAAATCTCATAATCGAGGCGACCTAGCCCATACGATTTATCTCAGAAGAAAATTAAATTATAATGAAACACCAGATCAAACTTATCAACAGTGAGGAGACAGATAGGAATAGATGGAACTGAATTTTAAGATAGGTATAATGAGATAAGGTGGAAATAGAATCGAGAAGATCAGAACCTGCAAGCACCTCTCCTACTGCCTGAGCATCCTCAAGTGTCATGGCGTAAGCGCGCCCTTGCTGGCCTCCTCTGGCCTGCTGCTGATGCTGTAACGAACCTCTGTTGCTGAGTCTGCAATGCTGGTCCTCTCTGTGGTCCTGCCGGAGCCCTAGCTTCTGCTCCCTGAGCTGTTCATCCCACAGACTTGGGACACTCTCTCAACTGATGATCTGACGATCCGTAGAGTAGGCACTTGCCTAGCCTCAGCCGGCATTCACCCCAATCGTGCCCTGGTTTCTTACAGAAGGGGCAAAGATAACATGCTGCTGTCTCTGCTGCTGCTGATGTCTCTGCTGGAACGGCTGCGGCTGGAACTACCTTGGCTGCTGGTGCTGAAGGTGAGGCCTCTTGGCCTGGCCTTCACTGCTGCTGCCCCCAACTTGGTCTCGCCCCCTCTTTAGCCTAAGCTCAAGATCATCCTCTGCCAATAAGCCTCCTGTCAAGATCTTCTCGAATGTGGCATCCCGGTTGCCCTTGGTCAAGGACTTGACCTCCTTGACTAGACCCTTCCGAAACCTCTGGGCCTTCGTCGTCTCGCTCAGACCCTCTACGAACCTCCCGAGGCGGCCAAACTCCCTCGCATACTTCTCCACTGAAAGACTCCCTGGACTAGGCTCTCGAACTGCATCTCCAAGGCTCTGAATGCTGAATCTGGGAAGAGCTTCTTCTTAAAGAAGCCCTTGAACTGTTCCCAAGTCTGTCCAGCTACCCCATCCCGGGGTCTGACTGATACCAGGTGCGAGCAAGATCTCGCATCCGACTAGCTGCGGCCTCGATCTGAAGATGCTGGTATCCTGGCCAGGCGGAAGATCTCTCTATATGCTCGATCCACTCGTCAGCGTATATAATCCCCTCCGTCCCCAGGAAGTCTCTGGGGCTCATCTTCTGAAACTGCTCGATCCCTGGTATCTTCGGCTGCTGCACCACTGGTCGAGCTGCGGCTGTCGTGACGGCCAACTCCATGCCTCTGTCCTGTCGAGCCTGCTGTCGATCCATGACCTGCTGGAAATACGCGAACATCTGAGCTGCGTCCACGTATCCTGGAGGCGGCTGCTGGAAGGGATCCTCTGGAATGACCGGGTCCTGCCTCCGATCTGGTGGAGGCATACCCCTGCTGCTGGTGGAGGGGCTCCTCCGATCGCAGCTGAAACGTCTACTCCAGCTGGCCTGGCAGAGTGGGCTGCGGTACCAGGGGCTAGCTGCTGGGTATGAGAGGTGGCAGTCCTTCCATCGATGTCCCCCTGGCCTGGCGAGGTGATCCTATCTCAACCATCCTGGAGGCAGATCAAAGAAACAATTGCTGAGAACGAGTCGAAATAGCAAAGGAGGACAGTTATATTCAAAGGAAAAAAATATCAGCAAGAACTGAGATGGTATGAATTAGATAAGAGTTTTTCCTAATGTGATTGTGTACCTCAAAAAAAATATCCTAATCCTACTACAGGCTGTAGTGATACTCTAGTTCGAATACCATACATAAACTCGACCTGCATGGGCCACCACTAAAAACGTGTCACGACCCGCACCCACTGAGAAGGTACGAGAATGTAACAACGCCCAGCCTACGTCGCAGTATCGACGGTTTTAGAACGCTGTCCTAGGTCAACATACATCTAACAAAATATCTCTAAACAGTTTATACTCCCCGAATGGGGGTGACATAGCAGTAAAACTCAATCACAACTAAGGAAAAGATAGCACGATATAAAAAAAAACTCGAGGAAATAAATAGATAAAAAGTAGTCTAAGATAATCCCAGCAATGTCCAGAGAAATACAAACTCAGCTACAGCAAGAAAGAATATATACAACTCTGAACTCCAATATAGTCTAGCTAAAATGTCTCTGACTACATAAAAGAAGATAAACCTAACTAATCTAGACTAGGCAATCGGGGTGTTTAGCACCCAGTTTCTGAAATTGGGGTATTTTTGAAAAATTATTATTTTTATTATTAATTTATAGTATTTTAGTCATGATATGATTTTGGTGATTATTAGTGTAATTAAAAACCATTTTCTAAGTCATGACTTATAACTTTGTGACTTACTAGCAAAACCTTGGTGTAAACCCTAGTTTTCCTTAACCTAGAAGTTGCTATGACCATGTGAGCCCATAGGCTTAGAACATCAAATTAGGGATTTTAGCCTAAAGGGTATTTTGGTAATTTTCTAGGATTATTTGAAATTATTTGAATTATGTGATTTTAATATTATTTAATCATGGTTAAGTACCATGATTAGTCCCTAACCTATTCTACCCTAATCTAGAGGTTAGCCACTAACCTAGAAGCTTTAGGATGGATTAGTCATGGGTTAAAGCAAGTTAAATATCTAGATATTACCTTTATTGATTTTTTGCTTAAAACCCTAAATATCTCATCCCTTTACAAAAGTCTTGCCTTAACCTAGAAGAAAGGCCAAGGACCCCCCCCATGCCATGGCCGGTCAAGGGCACCCCCTAGCAGCCACATTGCTATATAGTCCCATTGCATCATTCATGAACTTTTACATGAATTTTAATCCTAGAAAAATCCTACTTCTTCAAACCTACACAACTTGATCAATATTGATCCAATTTCACTCTAGTCTTTTGCATTGGGACCCTACAACATCAAGGGTGCTAAGGGAAGCTAGCAATCAAGAATTTGGGAGCTTTGGACATCACCAAGTTGAAGGACACACCCCCCCTTTTTATTGATTTTCCTTAGAATTGCACAAATAGGTAAATTCCCCAAACATAGTTAAAACTCTGTTTTTCTTCATAAATGCATTCATATAGGCCTACCATAACTGTGGGAAAAATTTGGTGAAAATTAGAGTTGGTTTGGTGTCCGTATCGGACACGTATCCTACGCTAGAAACCCTTGTTTGGTGAAATGCCACAGAGGATTCGATTTTGTTAAAATGTAAAATAAATTGCATGATCATGTAGCCCTAGACATGTAGGTCACATAACAACTTGACTGAGCACATTTTCGTGCTGTGTCCGTGTCCAAAATGGACACGAACCCGCTGCACGAGCACGCGTGAGCATGCCCTGCAACCCACCCTTCGGCGCACTGCACAGGGCACGAGGATACGAGCAAATTGACACGGATACGGGGGCAATGTCTGCGAACATGCCCCCAAAGTTTGGTGTCACGTCGTGTCGTGTCGAGTGAGAAATCTCACTCGTACTGGACACGCGCTGTCAGCGCACACGCACGCGGGGGCAACTTCGAGCGTGTCGTGTCGCACGGACACGACACTTGGGTATCTCGTGATGACACGAACGTGTAGCCCTATACGTGGTGTACACGAGGACACGAGCATGAGATGTGTCGTGTCCTGTGTCGCGAGCATGAGGCGTGCAACCGCGTGCACGACGTGGTCTGGACTCGGTATCAGTCGTGTTTTTCACGACTGATACGGGGTCATATCGTGTCCACGAGTGTCGTGGACACGTGTCAGTGTGTCCATCATGTAGCCTATAGGTGGGCTACATGTGTGCATGACCACGAGACGTGTCGTGTCTCGTGGTGTGTCCACGAGCGTGTGGAACGCGTGCACGACGCTGTGTGCACGCGTTGCGTATCAGAAATTTACCGAGTGGAGTTTTTGTGTGTTTGGACACATAAATTCGTGTCGTGGTGTCATGTCAGGTACCTAGGACACTAGGGTACACTGTGGGACTCAGTTACCAACCAATTGATTCGAGCCATAGCTCAGTTTTGTGTGTGTTTTTGGGATTACTAGTTTCGAGTAAACAGTCCCTATTTTCCAGTTTTGGGATAAATTCCAGTTTTGCAAATTCGAGTTTTAAACCTATTTTTGATATGAATTATACATGTAATGGTATTTTAGTATATATATACGTAGTATATATGTATGTGTGAGTGTAGGTGAGTTTTGAGGATTAATGGTTGTGTATTTGTAGTTGTGTGTGTATACACAGTATGTGTATATGTGCACTGTGTGTGTGTGTTTTGTGCATTGGTTGGGGGCTATTTCCTGGTTCCAGGAATACTGGAAACCCCCCTGATGTACAGCAGCTCTCTCTCTCACTGTTCTCTTCTCTCATTCACTCTCTCTCACTCTATGTCCCTCTCTCACTTTCTCTCTATATATATGTAATATATATAAGTTGATATATATATATATAGATATAGATATATATTATATATATTATATATATATATATATATAGATATATATATTATAGATATATATAATCTATATGTATATATATAAATGATATATATACATTTTGTATTAGATCCATTATGTCATTATATATAGATATATATATATATATATATATATATATATATATATATATATATATATATATATATGTGAGGGTGGGTTGTATTATATAGAGTATTACATATTGGTATTGGGTAGTAGATAGATAGTATATTATATATATCGATATATAGATATATATATATATATATATGTATAAAAAAATGTATAACTTGCTAAGGTATAGGTTTATATGAAAACTATAAGACTAGCCTATGGCCAAGGTACTAGCCTATGGCTTGGGGCTAACCCTAATGACCTAAAATACTAGTGACCCTTGTTGACTAAGGGTTGACCAAAGTCAACCTTAGGTCAAAGTTGACCTAGTTAACCTAGAATTGACTAGGATTGACCTAAAATGACTAGTTTAACTAGTTTAACTAAAACCCTAACTAGTTGATTAGGTTTGACCACATGGGTTATATGGATAGCCCTATGTAGATTAAGATATGTATGGGGTTAAGTGGTATACTTAGGAGTTGTGTCATGATTGGTGTTAGCCTTAGAGGTTGACTAGAAGTTGACCATTAGTCAAGATTGACCTAATTACCTTGTTGACGAGTTTATTTGACCAAAACCTTAGTCGGTCTAAGTTTGACCTAGACTTGACCCAGATTGATCATGTTGACTAGTATTTGACTAGTTTGATTAGAATATTGACCAAGAGTTGACTTTAACCTAGATTTGACTAACCTTGACTTGTTTTACCTTGTTTGACTTTATTTGACTTAGTTTGATTCCCTGTGACCTAGTACGACTTCCTGTGACCTAGTTTGACTGTTGAGTTGACCAAGAGTTGACTTTTGACCAGATTGACCTAGAATCATGTAGTATGCATTGTATACTCTATTTTTCATTGTGAATATATTGTGACCTGTTTACTCTAAATAGGACTCTGTGATACAGTTCGGACATCTATTCATATCAGTCATACAGGGTGACAGGCGAGTACATTCTCTAATCTTTTCATACTTGTTAGGATTTATATTCTTGTTCTAGAATACCTTACATGATGCTGTCACGTCATTATCACGGATTGGTACTATATGGATCTTGTCATGCGATGTTATCTCCCTCGGGGTGCATCAGATACAGTTGTCATGTGCTTTTCACGAACATCTTGTATTTCATGTACACCGCTTTCATGTATACTCTTGTGCAATCTTGTACTCTCATGATCACGTGCGCAAACATGATAAAAACCTCTTGTATAAGTAACGTAACTTGACTGGATCCTTGTGTATTGATTGGGAGGGTGAGTAGGAAATGGTTATGTGATCAAATCCCATCTTGTACAAATTCTTGTGAAATCTTGTGAAATCTTGTATATGTCCTAAACCCAGTTTATATAACCATATCATGCTCTAAATCACAGGTACCTACAGTTCTTATTTATATATAGATATTTCCAGTTATCAAATCTCTCTCGTTTTATATATTCTTTACAGTCCATGTATCTTACTTTATGCATGCTTTACATTTCCCAACATGATATGAACTGCGTGAGATGTATTGTGCTCGTTCCTGTCCTGACTGGACCTGTTGAAAATATTACAGATGATGATGGTGACTGTCCTACCTTCTATGGGACACATGAGGGTGACCTTCAGGAGCCTGAGGAGCATCTAGCTCAGTAGAGGGTGCCTAGTCTAGTCTGTTATAGTTTTCATTTTGTATCGGATTGTTCCGATTGTTAGTTGTGACTTAGTTATATTTCAGGTTTTGTACTTATTGTGTTGAACATCTACTTTGTGTAGTATGATAACTCTATTTATATTTCAGTTCCTTTCTTTCGTCTGATTCCATATCATGTTCTATCTTTATCTTTCCTAGACTTGTGTTGAGATATAGAGTTGAGATGTTATGTTATACCTCCGTACGGAGATGACAGGTTTATATATCTTATTGTTAGATGTTAGATGTTATAGATGACCTATACAGCGTTCTACCGCCGACACTGCGGCGTAGGCTGGACGTACCCACGTTCTCGTGCCCCTAATCAGGGTGCGGGTCGTGACACATTTTTGTGGTGGCCCATGCAGGTCTGTGTCGCGGTTAGTACGATCTCGTAATGGTGCTCGACTTAGAGTACTAATTACGAGCCTGCAATTAGGACGTAGGACCTAGGACATGATAGGAGTTTCTCAATCACACCTAGGAAATTTCCGATCTTTGATTATCATGATTACTTCCCTTGTATTAAATTAACTGTCCTTTTTGATAATCTACTCATGTGCCATATTGACCTCTTTGTTTAATTCGTCTCCAGGATGACGAAGACGCACCCGCAGGCCACTGGATCGAGTAGTTTGCCTGAGAGATCTGATCAGACAGAGGAGGAGGTTCACGAGACTGCCCCCAGTGATTCTACTATTCTGGAGACCCAGGCAGTTGCACAGGAGGTCTACCACCTCCACCCAGAGGGTTACGGCCGTTGTTCCGGAGATACTGCCACCACCACCGGTACCGACGGATACGCACCATATGTTCCTTCTCCTTCAGCAGATGATGGAGACACAGCGGGCCCAGGCAGAGGCGTCGCAGCGCCAGTCGGAGGCGTCACACCGACAGATCGAGATGCTGAGGCAGAGTATGGAGAACTCGCATCAGCTTGCCCTAGCAACAGTAGAAGAGTGGCACCGGGTACGGTGCAGGGCTCTACTAGCCAGCAGCCGTACCAGCAGTCCAGGCCGGGGACAGTATTGGACTTCAGGAAGATGAGCTCCAGGGACTTCACAGGCACGGAGGGCATCCTCTATGCAGACGACTGGCTAGAGGATGTACAGGGAGCATGGAGCTGGCAGAGCTTCCTAGAGTGCTTTGGGTTTCGGCCGCAGCCAGCCGATTCTTCGACATTGCGCTGACATGGTACCGCACGGATCCTTGCGTCGGTGAGAGGGCTGACTTGGGAGAACTTTCGGAGGCTCTTCAAGGAGAAGTTCTTCCCGGACGTGGCTCTTAC
This sequence comes from Iris pallida, assembly GCA_029216955.1. Taxonomy (NCBI): domain Eukaryota; kingdom Viridiplantae; phylum Streptophyta; class Magnoliopsida; order Asparagales; family Iridaceae; genus Iris; species Iris pallida. The sequence continues at coordinate 6,743,982 of JANAVB010038613.1, forward strand.
AGCATTGGAGGGCCAGTTCGTGGGTCTAGTGCAGGGGAACTCGTCGGTGGACGAGTATGCAGCTGAGTTCTTCCGCCTTAGCAGGTTCGCTCCCGATATGATCCAGGATGAGGGGCAGAAGGCTCGTAAGTTTGCAGGGACTTATTCATGCAGTGCGCACCCGCACCTCGGGACGCCGTGACGACGTTCGATCAGATATTGATGGACGCAGATTGCAGAGGAGGACTTCGGCCTCAAGCCGAAGAGGGGCAGTGATACCTTAGGGGCTAGTTCTAGTACAGGGCCAGCCAAGCGCCCTCACATACAGCAGAGGCCAGTTCAGCAGCCGTTCAGGGCCAGGGACATATACTTCACCAGCAGGCACCCAGGCAGCAACAGCACCCTATGTAACTTCTGCAAGAAGCAAGGTCACGGATGGGACGACTGCAGGAAGAGGCAGGGCCTGTGTTTGCTTTGTGGTTCAGCAGAGCATCAGTTGAAGGAGTGTCCCAAGAGCTTGGCACGATTGGCTCAGGCAGCAAGCAGGAGCTAGGGCTCCGACAGGGCAGCAGACGGGACCACCGTTGCAGACTCAGCAGCAGAGGTTTGTCCAGCATCAGCAGCAGGCCAAGGGAGGCCAGCCGGGGCGAGCTTTGCCATGGCAGTCGATGATGCACAGACAGAGGGAGAGCTGATTGCAGGTTCCAACCTTTTCGATTTATTTCCGCATTTGCCTCCTTATAACTGTCTTGGAATTGATTCTATCTGTTCCTTATAGTTGATAAATTTTGTTCGAATATTTCATTGTGAATTATTTTCTTCTGAGATAAGTCGTATGGGCTAGGTCATCTCGATCATGGGATCTAGAGTCTTCTATAGTCATGTTAGCTGGCATAGTGAGGACATATAGTCGGATTTTGGACGTATTTCTCGGATGTGGGAATTTAAGGTTTCGGCCAGGCATGCAGTAATGCAAAAATTTTAAATACCATGATTCTAGAGGTATGTACCTTAGTCGAGGACTCTGTGAATATCGTAGCCTTGCTCACTAGCATGACGAAGATTCCGAATATCATGATTTCGGATAGCATATGATTATCGGACTGTGTGTTGGAGACTGTGATTGTTGGGGTGTTTGACCTAGAAGGAGTATGACCATTCTAATTTCGAGGAGAAATTTTCTAAGGAGGGTAGACTTGTAGCACCCAGTTTTCTGAAATTGGGGTTTTTGAAAATTTATTATTTTATTATTAATTTATAGTATTTTAGTCATGATATGATTTTTGGTGATTATTAGTGTAATTAAAACCATTTTCTAAGTCATGACTTATGACTTTGTGACTTACTAGCAAAACCTTAGTGTAAACCCTAGTTTTCCTTAACCTAAAGTTGCCATGACCATGTGAGCCTAGCCATAGGCTTAGAACATCAAATTAGGGCTTTTTAGCCTAAAGGGTATTTTGGTAATTTTCTAGGATTTATTTGAAATTATTTGAATTATATGATTTTAATATTATTTAATCATGGTTAAGTACCATGATTAGTCCCTAACCTATCCTACCCTAATCTAGAGGTTAGCCACTAACCTAGAAGCTTTAGGATGGATATTTAGTCATGGGTTAAAGCAAGTTAAATATCTAGATATTACCTTTATTGATATTTTGCTTAAAACCCTCCAAATATCTCACCCTTTACACAAAAGTCTTGCCTTAACCTAGAAGAAAGGCCAAGGACACCCCCCATGCCATGGCCGGCCAAGGGCACCCCCCTAGCAGCCACACATTGCTATATAGTCCCATTGCATCATTCATGAACATTTTTACATGAATTTTAATCCTAGAAAAATCCCACTTCTTCAACCTACACAACTTGATCAATATTGATCCAATTTCACTCTAGTCTTTTGCATTGGGACCCTACAACATCAAGGGTGCTAAGGGAAGCTAGCAATCAAGAATTTGGGAGCTTTGGACATCACCAAGTTGAAGGACACACACCCCCCTTTTCATTGATTTTCCTTGGAATTGCACAAATAGGTAAATTCCTCAAACATAGTTAAAACTGTTTTTCTTCATAAATGCATTCATATAGGCCTACCATAACTGTGGGTAAAATTTGGTGAAAATTAGAGTTGGTTTGGTGTCCGTATCGGACACGTATCCTAAGCTAGAAACCCTTGTTTGGTGAAATGCCACAGAGGATTCGATTTTGTTAAAATGTAAAACAAATTGCATGATCATGTAGCCCTAGACATGTAGGTCACATAACAACTTGACTGAGCACATTTTCGTGCTGTGTCCGTGTCCAAAATGGACACGAACCCGCTGCACGAGCACGCGTGCGCATGCCATGCTACCCCACCCTTCGTGCACAGGGCACTAGGACACGAGCAAATTGACAGGACATGGGTGCAATGTCTGCGAACATGCCCCAAAGTTTGGTGTCGCGTCGTGTGTGTCGATGAGAAATCTCACTCACACTGGACACGCGCTGTCAGCGACACGAGCGCTGGGGCAACTTCGAGCGTGTCGTGTCGCGGACACGACACTGGGTGTCTCGTGATGACAGCGTGTAGCCCTATACGTGGCGTACACGAGGACACGAGCACGAGATGTCGTGTCCTGTGTCGCGAGCACGAGGCGTGCAACCGCGTGCACGACGCGGTCTGGACTCGGTATCAGTCGTGTTTTTCACGACTGATACGGGGTCGTATCGTGTCCACGAGTGTCGTGGACACGTGTCAGTGTGTCCATCGTGTAGCCTATAGGTGGGCTACACGTGTGCATGACCACGAGACGTGTGTGTGTCTCGTGGTGGGTCCACGAGCGTGTGGAA
>JANAVB010038613.1:6746808-6766808 GCA_029216955.1 Iris pallida
TAATCTTTTTTTTTCTTCTTGAGTTTTGGTGATGGGGTTGAACCTATTAGGGCAAATGGTTTAACATTAGTTTTCGTCAATTTTGTAATTTCATCTGATTATAGAGATATATTTCCAGGTGACGTAGTCACCGCCATATACTTCTCTTTATCTGTGCTTGGTGTCCGTTAGACGGAGGTTGGTTATTTCAGGTGGGTTGGCCTAATTTCTGCTGCGGTAACGTCTCAGCCGGTATCGGAGTGCAGAGGGCGTATCTGATTCCCAACGTCTGGTATCAGAGCTTTGGAGGTTCTGGCAACCATGTCTACGGAACAGAGAATACTAGTATGATCACCCTCACAGGGGTAAACTCAACGATTTGGTAGCAAAGGATGGAGGATCTACTCTAGTACAAGAACTTGCATGGTCCGTTGGAGGGCGACAACACAAAGCCAATGGACAAGCGACTGAAGACTGGAAACGACTGTATCAGAAGGCCGTTGGATTCATCCGCCAATGGTTGGATGATTCGGTGTTTCACTACGTGTCCATGGAGAGTTCACAAAAGCATTGTGGAGAAGCTGCATTCGTTGTACGAAGAAGACGACTGGCAATAAGGCGTTTCTATTCGCCAACTCGTCAACCTCGAAGTACACGAAGGGTGCTCCCATGGCACAACATCTGAACGAGGTTAATGGTATCATCAATCAGCTTATCTGCGATGAAAATGGTGATTGATGAGCTTCAGGCCCTACTGCTCTTGAGTTCTCTGTCGGAAAGCTGGAAGACGTTGGTGGTGTCAGTGAGGAACTCCGCGCCTGTCACGACCCGCACCCTAGATTAAGGCACGAGACGTGGGTACGTCCAGCCTACGCCACAGTATCGGTGGTAGAAACGCTGTCCTAGGTCAACATCTAACAGTATAAAGGTACCTGTACAGTATATACACTCCGAATGGAGGTGACATAACAATAGACATCTCAATCACATCTAAGGCAGAGTAAGATAGATAGATAAATACTGAAATAAAAAGACCCACAGAATACAATCAGAGAAGTCTAAGTGTCTAATGAATAACAAATCCCAGAATTCCAAATATTATAATACAGTCATCCAAATAAAATAAAGGAAATATCCTAGTCTAGTGGAGTGTCGTCCACAGCTAAAGGATCCTGCTGTTGGTCCAAGTCTGTACTGTCATCTAGGGTAGCCCCATAATAAGTGGGACAACACGCCTCGTCCTCATCCTCTGTAATATTTTAACAGGTCCAGTCAGGACAGGAGCGAGCACAATCTCAACAGTCATAGCATGAAAGGGAATATAATCATGCTAGAGATAAAATACAGGAAACTGAAAAATAGCATAATATAAAAGAGAGACTGTAAGTAAATATCTATGATATAAAAAAGACAGTGCTAGTGATTCAGAGTACAAGATGAACATGTGAATGGCTTAGGACTGATTCTGACTACACTAAGAGTGATTCATGACTATACTACTTTGGATATTATTCACATGACCATTCATACTCTCCCCGTACCCCAATCAATATACAAGGATCCAGTCAGTTATTTAAGATTCATGACTAAACTACTTGACCCGTATAGGGTGATTCATGAATTGATTCGTGAAGGCTCGGTGATCATGAGAGTACATGAGTCACTAGCTGATTCCCGAAGATTCATGATAATAGAAGCAAGAGATACATGATGTAAAAATACACGAGATAAGAGTATCTGATGCCCCCGAGAAGGTAACATCTCATGGGGATCCATATAGTACTAATCCGTGTTACCAACATGTCAGCATCAAGTAGAATAATCTAAAGCAGAAATAATCCTAAACAAGATATAAATGATCGAGAATGTACTCGCCTGGTATCCTGAATGTCCGAAGAGAATATACTGTCCGAGGAGTGGTGTTTGTCTCCTATAGAACAGTACAAGTCACTACATGTGTAAATATAAATAGACTGCTACAATGCATCTACATGATGTTTGGGGTCATCTAGGCTAAAGTCAACGTTTGGTCAACTCTAGTCAACCCTAACAGTCAACTAGGTCAATTCTAGTCTAATTTGGTCAAACCAGGTCAAACAAGGTTAAACTTGGTCAAACTAGTCTAGGTTGGTCAAACCTAGGCTTAACAAGTCAATTCTAGGTCACTAACTAAATACCACACAAGTCACCTAGCCTAGTGATACACAAGTGTATCACACCACATGCCATAGGCCAACTACCTAGGCCTGTGCCAATACAAATGGCTAATGAGATCCCTACTACACATTTCACATAGGCTAGTATAACTATTACCCATATAATATATATATATGTAAATGCACATACACATAGATTAGGAAATCTATATATATATATATACACATATAAAGGATACATAAATGTGTGTATGTCATGTGTGAGTGTGTGTGATGTGTCACATATAGGGATATGTGTGTGACTGGGATATATATAGGGTGTGTGTTGTGTTATATGCCATGAATGTGTGTATGAGAGTGTGAGTGTAATGTGAGGTTGAGTGTCATGTGTGTGTGAGTGAGAGGTACTGAAAATCAGAAATGTGTAGATAGGATGGAATCAGTGACATGTTTTCAGGATTTTGTTGTGTACAGTATGTAATTCATATGTGTGTGTGTGATTCTATTTCAGAAATGTGTGTGTGTGTGGATAGCAATGTGAGTGAGTGTGAGGGAAATTCATGTGTGAGTTAATGGGATTGTGTGTTGTGTGTAGGTGAGAAAGTAACATAGGTTTCAGGAATGTGTAGGCATGTGAGGAAACTAGGAGTTCAAAACCCAGGTTTCAGTTTTCTGAAACCTAACAGGTAAATAGAACAACCTAGCTCACAACTCACCCCATACATGAAGGTGAACTAACTATCATTCAATCAGCATCTAACAGTTTAAGAGAAGGATAAAAATCAGGAGATTAATTCTGGGAATGCAATTTGAACCCAACCCATACGACAGTTTACATATTCAGCCTACATATCAGTCACTGGGGAAAAACGAAGTATTCGACCCTAAATACATCATACAACCCACAAGTAATCATGTACACTATTCGTTAACATGTAGGTGAGCCTATTTAACATTAACATCATAAAAAAAAAGGAATGTAAATCAAATCTCAGGAAACACATCTCAGCCACATGGTATCAGCCGTATCAGCCTTCACAAAATTCGAGAATTTCGAACCAATAACCATTAAATCACAAATAAAGGTTGGTAAATAAGTTTACATGTGAGGATACTAGTTTGGGTCTTCGTGTCCAAGAATTGGACACGAATCGTGTCCAAAATAAAATACGAATACGACCACACTGGCACAATAATCGTCGTGCACGCGTGCACGCGCGTCTAACACGCGACACACGACACGACACAACTTGTGTTCGTGTCCAGAGGTTCGGCTAGGTAGGTCTAGGACTGTGTCCCGATAATGTCCACGTCTCACAGATTGTCACGACCCGTACCCACTGAGAGGGTACGAGAACGTAACAACGCCCAGCCTATGCCGCAGTGTCGGCAGTAGAACGCTGTCCTAGGTCAACCTACATCTAACAAAATATCTCTAAACAGTTTATTATCCCCCGAATGGGGGTGACATGCAGTAAAACTCAATCACAACTAAGGGAGAGACAACACGATATGAAAAAGAACTCGAGAAAATAAATAGATGAAAAGTAGTCTAAGATAATCCCAGCAATGTCCAGAGAAATACAAACTCAGCTACAGCAAGAAAGAATATATACAACTCTGAACTCCAATATAATCTACTAAAACATGTCTCATGAATACATAAAAGAAATAAATCTAACTAATCTAGACTAGGCAATCGGGTGATATCCTCAGCTAGAGTTGGGTCCTCCTGAGGGTCCAGCTCATAGGTGTCATCTAAGGCTGCCCCGTAGTAATAGACCCTAGCCTCCTCGTCCTCTGTAATATTTTGAACAGGTCCAGTCAGGACAGGAGCGAGCACAATAACATCTCATGCAGTTCATATCATGTCAGGAAATATAAAGCAGGCAATAGAGTAGGATACATGAAACGCTGTAAAAAGATGTACATGAAACAGGAGAGATATTTGATAACTGGAAATATATACATGATAAGTAAGAACTGTAAGTGACTAGTGATTTAGAGTACGAGATGGCATGTAATTGGCTTAGGTTGTACATGATAAAAATATGGAAGTAACAGAGTGTACATGATGGGTAAATCACATGACCATTTACTCACCCCCCTACCCACAATCATACACAAGGATCTATTCAAGTTACGTTACGGACATGATGTTTTGGTTACACAGGAAAACACATGAGGAAACATGAACGTACATGAGAGCACATGAAAGTACATGAGCGTACATGAAAGAACATGAGAGAACATGAGTGTACATGAGTAACGCAAGAGCAAGGAATACATGATGTACATGAAACACATGTCATAAAGTATCCAATGCGCCTGCTAAGGGGATAACATCCCAAGAAGAGATCCATATAGTACCAATCCATGATGATAACGTGACAGCATCAAGTAAAGTAATCTAGAGCGAGAATATAAATCGTAACAAGTATGAAACGATCAGAGAATGTACTCGCCTGGTATCTGAGTGTCCGATATGAAAGTACTGTCCGAGGAGTGGTGTCTGGCTCCTAATCAGACAGCACAAGTCACAACAAGTCCAAATGGTATAATGAAGTTCTACTATGCATTCTACATGATTCTAGGTCAATCTAGCCAAAGTCAACTCTTGGTCAACTCTGGTCAACCCTAAGGTCAAATCTAAGTCAAATAGTCTAATCTAGGTCTAACAACTATTCTAGGTTAATCAAGACTAATCTAGGCAATACCATGCCAAGCCTATCAATACACAACTCTACACAAGATATCCTCTATAGCTAATCAATACACAAATTGATATATATATATAAACTAATTAGAATACACCCATATTAGCTATCTATACATTACACCCATACAATCACATATATGCATAAACATCATCATATAGTATTCCCCATACCCTATATGTATCTAATAATATATATAGGCACACACATGATACATATATATAGGATACATATATATACATATGTATAAGAGAGGGGAACTCAAGTGTACCAGTATATGTGTGTGTGAAAAAATCTGAAATTAGTGAGTGTGAATGGGTGCACTGAGTGAATACATAAACATGTGTGTGTGACCATGTGCAGTGGTTAGATGAGGGTTACATGTGTACATGAGTGAAAATGTGTGTGTCAATTTGTGAAATGTGTGTACATGATATAGGTTAGAGTTATTAGTTTACATGTGTGTGTGTGTATGCAATGTCTCAGGATTTTAGTGAGATGTAAGTGTCAAGTGTGTGTGTAGTAGGATATAACTTAGTGTGTGAGTGATTGATCAATGGTTTAAATCTCAGAAAAACAAAACAGGGAAAAGGAAAGGAAAATAGTGTGTACTTCAAAACCTGTGTGTGTGTATATGAGATTTGTAGTGTGACAGGGAGAAAAAAAAGGTAGCCTGTGTTCTCAGAAATTCAAAGTAGTGAAAATATATGTGTGTCTTCATGAGAGCTTGTGGGTTCATTCATACATACTTGTGTTCATGGATTATGGACTGAATGGGAGGCTAACAAGTGGACTGATTTATGAAGTATTTGAGACAGAGATGTAGGTGTTATCTGGACTGATTGAGGACCAAGTTGGACTGTCACATGGACAGCCAACATAGGGAAATCTGGACTATTTTATGACAGTCAAAAAGGGGGTAGTTTCATGGACAGTTTTGGAGTGAAGGGGACTGTTAAGTGTGGACAGCAAGGGTGGTTTAAGGGAACCATTTGGACAGGTATTGTGGGGGTTTACCAAGGCTGAAATGTAACTCTAAATAGGACTGCACTAGAGGGTGATTTCAGAGTTAATAAGGATTGAAATATGGGTTGCTAAATGCTGTCAAATGGAGGGAAACTATATGGGGATGATAGGGGTGATATGAGGCTACCAAAAGGGCTAATCCCCAAACCATACCTGCTGCCTTGGCAGCAGCACAATGCTGCTACTGCTGACAGGAATCAGCATTCAAATCTTCCCCCTTCCAAGCTCTCAATCCCACCCTCTCTATCTCCAAACCTATCACTCCATGCCTCTCTCAATCCCATTAAACCAAACACCTTCAATACATACACACATCATTCTCATAACACACATTCTAAACTCCACTTGGTCGACCAAAATACCATTCCCACCAAACAAAAACACACACAAGTATATCATAATATATATATATATATATATATATATATATATATATATATATATATATATTTATGTATATATATATATATATATATATATATATATATATATAAAGAAAAAAAAATATATATATATATAAAGAGAAGGATATACATATATATACATCATAGATTAACATTCAAATTTAACATCTAAAATCAAATAAAACCATTTAATCTCAGAAAAAATTGGACTGTACAGTATCTAAGTATCAGTCAACACACTTTGAGTGTCAACACATCAAAACCATCCAAAACCAAGATGAAAACTCTTCTACGTCAACCCAGTCATAAATTCAAGTATCCTAGATATAATAACATATATAAAACATGTAATTTAGCATTTAAAATTGATTTAACACAAGTTCGAAATCAGGGAACGCACAGATACTGTGCGTATCAGAGTTTTTGGGGGAACTCAAAATTCATTTCGAAGTACAAGTTAAAGCTAAATAAATGGTTGGTAATGAAAGTACTACATGTGATTGTGTCAGTCGAGCCATAATGTGTCAAGAATCTGGACACAAACGTGTCCAAATACTCACGCACACACGTAGACACACACGCGTGCACACAGCGTCGTGCAGCGAGTCCATGGACTCGTGCACTCGACACAGGCCACGTGGGGCCACGTGGCCGTACACACGTATAGCCCACATGTAGGGCTACACGATAGACACCCTGCATCGTGTCCACGTGGTGACAGGACACGACACGAAGTGCGTGTCAGTGCTGAATTTTCGCATGCACAGTGCTGTGGAATCCCTTGCAGGGTCAAGTGTGTGTCCGACACGACACGAGATCGTCTCCAACTTGGAGGACCTCATGTCAGTCATTGCCCCTTGGCCCACGCCAAGTGGCATGACCTGAGTCGCCGTGTCCAACGAGTACGACCCCTCGAGTAGCAGGGGACTAAACAGAATCAGACCAGTGTGTGAACAGCCGTGTCCAAACCGAATAGCACCCAACACAGACACAAAACAACCATAGTCTCATCATAAAAATCGAAGGTCAAACCTAGATCTACAGATCTGTTCAAAAAGATTCGAAAAATAACAAAATAAATTCCTAAGAGGCATTTACACAAACACATTCCTAGGGACAATGATACGTGTCCAAATAGGACACGAAACTGATGCAATCCGACACGAAACCAATGCTGAAACTTAGGGGACTCCTAGGGTTCCCTATATATGAAAACAAATCAAAATTTCATGGAGAAATGGAGGAGTTACCTATTGTTGAACTTTCAAGAAAAACCCCTATTCAATGGCTCTTCTCTTGATGTCCCAATCCACTCAAATCACATCAAACTGAAATGGAACATTAATGACAGCGAGAATAGAGGTATTAAAACCTATTGGAAGAGATTAGAATGAAAAGGAAGAGGAATGGAGTTCTAGGGATTAATTGAAATAGGAAACAAACCTTTTCTTCTAACTTGAGCTTTCCTAAGAAAGAGGCAACCCTAAACTAAGAGCATCTCCAACCCTATTGTGACTTTGGAAAAAAGTTATTGCCACATAGGAATGACAAAATTTTATCTAAAAGTTCTTCTCCAATGCAATTGTCAAGTCAATTGTGAAGCTTATGTGGCAAAAATTAAAAAAGACATTGTGAAGTTGATTGTCTTGTTCTAGACAATGCACTTGACAATGTCTTCTCTTCCATGTCATCAATTATGAATAAAAAATATTAGAAAAAGAAAGAAGATGAGTAGTTGTCTTAAAAGTTACCTTGGAAGTTGGGAAAAAAATACTTTTTATTGTCTTCTCAATACTTTTGCATTGGAGAGAGTTTTTCTATCTCATTGTCTTTTGTGATTTAATTTTGCCACATAAATAAGACATTGTCTTGTGGCTTATGCCACATAGGAGCCACCTAAGACTCACAACACTTAACAAGACAATAGGGTTGGAGATGCTCTAAGAGAGTATTTATAGGGTGGTGTTCCCAAGGAGGATATGGTGGCTGGCCACTTAAGTCTAGGGCTAGGGTTTTGTAATTGTCTTGGGCTTTGGGCTAATCTACAAGGCTATGAGTTAAATGATTAACCAAAGGCTCTAAATCATAAGCCATGACTTATGACTTTCTAAATCCTAATGCTAACTAGAGTCTAATGACCAACCCAAAGATTAGCTTAGGTTAGACTAGAGTCATATAACCTAACCAAGTCCATACTAACTAGGGTTAGCTTCCAGGTTGGTCTACAAGGGTTAAACTAGTCAAGGTCAACCTAGTCCAAACAATTCTAAAATAATTCCTAAAAATTCCCATAAATTCGAATAAATTCTAATAAATTTAAATAACCCTAAAAATGTCAAAAATACCCTAATCACATGGCTAGGCTCTAGGGTAGGCAATCTCTACTATTTACTAGTAAATCACCAAAAATCACAAGTCATGAATTTAAATAGTTTAAAAATCACTATAAATCATAATATGAAATAAATATCATTATATAATAATTATAATTACAAAATTTCAAAATTACCCTCTTCTGGAAAACTGGGTGTTACAATCCTACCCACCTTATAAAAATTTCGTCCTCGAAATTAAAATGGTAGTAGTCCTTCTAGGTCAAACACCCCACAATCAGAGTCTCAAACATACCGTCAGATAATCATATGCGTCTGTCTAAAACCATGATTCTCAGAATCTCTGTCATGCCAGTGAGCAAGGCTACGATAATCACAGGGTCCTCAACTATGGTATATACCTCTAGAATTATGGTATTTAAAATTTTTGCATTGCCGCGCGCTTGGCAACGAAAACCTTAAATCTCCACACCCGAGAAATACGTCTATAATCCGACTATATGTCCTCACTATGCCTGCTAGCATGACCCTAGAGGATTCTAAAATCTCATAATCGAGGCGACCTAGCCCATACGATTTATCTCAGAAGAAAATTAAATTATAATGAAACACCAGATCAAACTTATCAACAGTGAGGAGACAGATAGGAATAGATGGAACTGAATTTTAAGATAGGTATAATGAGATAAGGTGGAAATAGAATCGAGAAGATCAGAACCTGCAAGCACCTCTCCTACTGCCTGAGCATCCTCAAGTGTCATGGCGTAAGCGCGCCCTTGCTGGCCTCCTCTGGCCTGCTGCTGATGCTGTACGAACCTCTGTTGCTGAGTCTGCAATGCTGGTCCTCTCTGTGGTCCTGCCGGAGCCCTAGCTTCTGCTCCCTGAGCTGTTCATCCCACAGACTTGGGACACTCTCTCAACTGATGATCTGACGATCCGTAGAGTAGGCACTTGCCTAGCCTCAGCCGGCATTCACCCCAATCGTGCCCTGGTTTCTTACAGAAGGGGCAAAAGATAACATGCTGCTGTCTCTGCTGCTGCTGATGTCTCTGCTGGAACGGCTGCGGCTGGAACTACCTTGGCTGCTGGTGCTGAAGGTGAGGCCTCTTGGCCTGGCCTTCACTGCTGCTGCCCCCAACTTGGTCTCGCCCCCTCTTTAGCCTAAGCTCAAGATCATCCTCTGCCAATAAGCCTCCTGTCAAGATCTTCTCGAATGTGGCATCCCGGTTGCCCTTGGTCAAGGACTTGACCTCCTTGACTAGACCCTTCCGAAACCTCTGGGCCTTCGTCGTCTCGCTCAGACCCTCTACGAACCTCCCGAGGCGGCCAAACTCCCTCGCATACTTCTCCACTGAAAGACTCCCCTGGACTAGGCTCTCGAACTGCATCTCCAAGGCTCTGAATGCTGAATCTGGGAAGAGCTTCTTCTTAAAGAAGCCCTTGAACTGTTCCCAAGTCTGTCCAGCTACCCCCATCCCGGGGTCTGACTGATACCAGGTGCGAGCAAGATCTCGCATCCGACTAGCTGCGGCCTCGATCTGAAGATCTGCTGGTATCCTGGCCAGGCGGAAGATCTCCTCTATATGCTCGATCCACTCGTCAGCGTATATAATCCCCTCCGTCCCCAGGAAGTCTCTGGGGCTCATCTTCTGAAACTGCTCGATCCCTGGTATCTTCGGCTGCTGCACCACTGGTCGAGCTGCGGCTGTCGTGACGGCCAACTCCATGCCTCTGTCCTGTCGAGCCTGCTGTCGATCCATGACCTGCTGGAAATACGCGAACATCTGAGCTGCGTCCACGTATCCTGGAGGCGGCTGCTGGAAGGGATCCTCTGGAATGACCGGGTCCTGCCTCCGATCTGGTGGAGGCATACCCCCTGCTGCTGGTGGAGGGGCTCCTCCGATCGCAGCTGAAACGTCTACTCCAGCTGGCATGAGTGGGGCTGCGGTACCAGGGGCTAGCTGCTGGGTATGAGAGGTGGCAGTCCTTCCATCGATGTCCCCCTGGCCCTGGCGAGGTGATCCTATCTCAACCATCCTGGAGGCAGATCAAAAGAAACAATTGCTGAGAACGAGTCGAAATAGCAAAGGAGGACAGTTATATTCAAAGGAAAAAAATATCAGCAAGAACTGAGATGGTATGAATTAGATAAGAGTTTTTCCTAATGTGATTGTGTACCTCAAAAAAAATATCCTAATCCTACTACAGGCTGTAGTGATACTCTAGTTCGAATACCACTACATAAACTCGACCTGCATGGGCCACCACTAAAAACGTGTCACGACCCGCACCCACTGAGAAGGTACGAGAATGTAACAACGCCCAGCCTACGTCGCAGTATCGACGGTAGAACGCTGTCCTAGGTCAACATACATCTAACAAAATATCTCTAAACAGTTTATACTCCCCGAATGGGGGTGACATAGCAGTAAAACTCAATCACAACTAAGGAAAAGATAGCACGATATAAAAAAAAACTCGAGGAAATAAATAGATAAAAAGTAGTCTAAGATAATCCCAGCAATGTCCAGAGAAATACAAACTCAGCTACAGCAAGAAAGAATATATACAACTCTGAACTCCAATATAGTCTAGCTAAAATGTCTCATGACTACATAAAAGAAGATAAACCTAACTAATCTAGACTAGGCAATCGGGGTGTTTAGCACCCAGTTTTCTGAAATTGGGGTATTTTTGAAAAATTATTATTTTTATTATTAATTTATAGTATTTTAGTCATGATATGATTTTTGGTGATTATTAGTGTAATTAAAACCATTTTCTAAGTCATGACTTATAACTTTGTGACTTACTAGCAAAACCTTGGTGTAAACCCTAGTTTTCCTTAACCTAGAAGTTGCTATGACCATGTGAGCCTAGCCATAGGCTTAGAACATCAAATTAGGGCTTTTTAGCCTAAAGGGTATTTTGGTAATTTTCTAGGATTTATTTGAAATTATTTGAATTATGTGATTTTAATATTATTTAATCATGGTTAAGTACCATGATTAGTCCCTAACCTATTCTACCCTAATCTAGAGGTTAGCCACTAACCTAGAAGCTTTAGGATGGATATTTAGTCATGGGTTAAAGCAAGTTAAATATCTAGATATTACCTTTATTGATTTTTTGCTTAAAACCCTCCAAATATCTCATCCCTTTACACAAAAGTCTTGCCTTAACCTAGAAGAAAGGCCAAGGACACCCCCCCCATGCCATGGCCGGTCAAGGGCACCCCCTAGCAGCCACACATTGCTATATAGTCCCATTGCATCATTCATGAACATTTTTACATGAATTTTAATCCTAGAAAAATCCTACTTCTTCAAACCTACACAACTTGATCAATATTGATCCAATTTCACTCTAGTCTTTTGCATTGGGACCCTACAACATCAAGGGTGCTAAGGGAAGCTAGCAATCAAGAATTTGGGAGCTTTGGACATCACCAAGTTGAAGGACACACCCCCCCTTTTTATTGATTTTCCTTAGAATTGCACAAATAGGTAAATTCCCTCAAACATAGTTAAAACTCTGTTTTTTCTTCATAAATGCATTCATATAGGCCTACCATAACTGTGGGAAAAATTTGGTGAAAATTAGAGTTGGTTTGGTGTCCGTATCGGACACGTATCCTACGCTAGAAACCCTTGTTTGGTGAAATGCCACAGAGGATTCGATTTTGTTAAAATGTAAAATAAATTGCATGATCATGTAGCCCTAGACATGTAGGTCACATAACAACTTGACTGAGCACATTTTCGTGCTGTGTCCGTGTCCAAAATGGACACGAACCCGCTGCACGAGCACGCGTGAGCATGCCCTGCAACCCCACCCTTCGTGCGCACTGCACAGGGCACGAGGATACGAGCAAATTGACACGGATACGGGGGCAATGTCTGCGAACATGCCCCCAAAGTTTGGTGTCACGTCGTGTCGTGTCGAGTGAGAAATCTCACTCGTACTGGACACGCGCTGTCAGCGCACACGCACGCGGGGGCAACTTCGAGCGTGTCGTGTCGCACGGACACGACACTTGGGTATCTCGTGATGACACGAACGTGTAGCCCTATACGTGGTGTACACGAGGACACGAGCATGAGATGTGTCGTGTCCTGTGTCGCGAGCATGAGGCGTGCAACCGCGTGCACGACGTGGTCTGGACTCGTGTATCAGTCGTGTTTTTCACGACTGATACGGGGTTCATATCGTGTCCACGAGTGTCGTGGACACGTGTCAGTGTGTCCATCATGTAGCCCTATAGGTGGGCTACATGTGTGCATGACCACGAGACGTGTCGTGTCTCGTGGTGTGTCCACGAGCGTGTGGAACGCGTGCACGACGCTGTGCACGCGTTGCGTATCAGAAATTTACCCGAGTGGAGTTTTTGTGTGTTTGGACACATAAATTCGTGTCGTGGTGTCATGTCAGGTACCTAGGACACTAGGGTACACTGTGGGACTCAGTTACCAACCAATTGATTCGAGCCATAGCTCAGTTTTGTGTGTGTTTTTGGGATTACCTAGTTTCGAGTAAACAGTCCCTATTTTCCAGTTTTGGGATAAATTCCAGTTTTGCAAATTCGAGTTTTAAACCTATTTTTGATATGAATTATACATGTAATGGTATGTTTTTAGTATATATATACGTAGTATATATGTATGTGTGAGTGTAGGTGAGTTTTGAGGATTAATGGTTGTGTATATTTGTAGTTGTGTGTGTATACACATGTATGTGTATATGTGCACTGTGTGTGTGTGTTTTGTGCATTGGTTGGGGGCTATTTCCTGGTTCCAGGAATACTGGAAACCCCCCCTGCTGTACAGCAGCTCTCTCTCTCACTGTTCTCTTCTCTCATTCACTCTCTCTCTCACTCTATGTCCCTCTCTCACTTTCTCTCTATATATATGTAATATATATAAGTTGATATATATATATATATAGATATATATATATATATATATATATATATATATATATATATATATATATATATATATATATATATATATATATCTATATGTATATATATAAATGATATATATACATTTTGTATTAGATCCCATTATGTCATTATATATATATATATATATATATATATATATATATATATATATATATATATATATATATATATATGTGAGGGTGGGTTGTATTATATAGAGTATTTACATATTGGTATTTGGGTAGTAGATAGATAGTGTATATCTATATATATAGATATATAGATATATATATATATATATATATATGTATAAAAAAAATGTATAACTTGCTAAGGTATAGGTTTATATGAAAACTTATAAGACTAGCCTATGGCCAAGGTACTAGCCTATGGCTTGGGGCTAACCCTAATGACCTAAAATACTACTAGTGACCCTTGTTGACTAAGGGTTGACCAAAGTCAACCTTAGGTCAAAGTTGACCTAGTTAACCTAGAATTGACTAGGATTGACCTAAAATGACTAGTTTAACTAGTTTAACTAAAACCCTAACTAGTTGATTAGGTTTGACCACATGGGTTATATGGATAGCCCTATGTAGATTAAGATATGTATGGGGTTAAGTGGTATACTTAGGAGTTGTGTCATGATTGGTGTTAGCCTTAGAGGTTGACTAGAAGTTGACCATTAGTCAAGATTGACCTAATTACCTTGTTGACGAGTCTTTATTTGACCAAAACCTTAGTCGGTCTAAGTTTGACCTAGACTTGACCCAGATTGATCATGTTGACTAGTATTTGACTAGTTTGATTAGAATATTGACCAAGAGTTGACTTTAACCTAGATTTGACTAACCTTGACTTGTTTTACCTTGTTTGACTTTATTTGACTTAGTTTGATTCCCTGTGACCTAGTACGACTTCCTGTGACCTAGTTTGACTGTTGAGTTGACCAAGAGTTGACTTTTGACCAGATTGACCTAGAATCATGTAGTATGCATTGTATACTCTATTTTTCTATTGTGAATATATTGTGACCTGTTTTACTCTAAATAGGACTCTGTGATACCAGTTCGGACATCTATTCATATCAGTCATACAGGGTGACAGGCGAGTACATTCTATAATCTTTTCATACTTGTTAGGATTTATATTCTTGTTCTAGAATACCTTACATGATGCTGTCACGTCATTATCACGGATTGGTACTATATGGATCTTGTCATGCGATGTTATCTCCCTCGGGGTGCATCAGATACAGTTGTCATGTGCTTTTTACGAACATCTTGTATTTCATGTACACCGCTTTCATGTATACTCTTGTGCAATCTTGTACTCTCATGATCACGTGCGCAAACATGATAAAAACCTCTTGTATAAAGTAACGTAACTTGACTGGATCTTTGTGTATTGATTGGAGAGGGTGAGTAGGAAATGGTTATGTGATCAAATCCCATCTTGTACAAATTCTTGTGAAATCTTGTGAAATCTTGTATATGTCCTAAACCAGTTTATATAACCATATCATGCTCTAAATCACAGGTTACCTACAGTTCTTATTTATCATATATAGATATTTCCAGTTATCAAATCTCTCTCGTTTTTATATATATTCTTTACAGTCCATGTATCTTACTTTATGCATGCTTTACATTTCCCAACATGATATGAACTGCGTGAGATGTATTGTGCTCGTTCCTGTCCTGACTGGACCTGTTGAAAATATTACAGATGATGATGGTGACTGTCCTACCTTCTATGGGACACATGAGGGTGACCTTAAGGAGCCTGAGGAGCATCTAGCTCAGTAGAGGGTGCCTAGTCTAGTCTAGTGTTATAGTTTTCATTTTGTATCGGATTGTTCCGATTGTTAGTTGTGACTTAGTTATATTTCAGGTTTTGTACTTATTTGTGTTGAACATCTACTTTGTGTAGTATGATAACTCTATTTATATTTCAGTTCCTTTCTTTCGTCTGATTCCATATCATGTTCTATCTTTATCTTTCCTAGACTTGTGTTGAGATATAGAGTTGAGATGTTATGTTATACCTCCGTACGGAGATGACAGGTTTATATATCTTATTGTTAGATGTTAGATGTTATAGATGACCTATACAGCGTTCTACCGCCGACACTGCGGCGTAGGCTGGACGTACCCACGTTCTCGTGTCCCTAATCAGGGTGCGGGTCGTGACACATTTTTGTGGTGGCCCATGCAGGTCTGTGTCGCGGTTAGTACGATCTCGTAATGGTGCTCGACTTAGAGTACTAATTACGAGCCTGCAATTAGGACGTAGGACCTAGGACATGATAGGAGTTTCTCAATCACACCTAGGAAATTTCCGATCTTTGGATTATCATGATTACTTCCCTTGTATTAAATTAACTGTCCTTTTTTGATAATCTACTCATGTGCCATATTGACCTCTTTGTTTTAATTCGTCTCCAGGATGACGAAGACGCACCCGCAGGCCACTGGATCGAGTAGTTTGCCTGAGAGATCTGATCAGACAGAGGAGGAGGTTCACGAGACTGCCCCCAGTGATTCTACTATTCTGGAGACCCAGGCAGTTACACAGGAAGGTCTACCACCTCCACCCCAGAGGGTTACGGCCGTTGTTCCGGAGATACTGCTGCCACCACCACCGGTACCGACGGATACGCACCATATGTTCCTTCTCCTTCAGCAGATGATGGAGACACAGCAGGCCCAGGCAGAGGCGTCGCAGCGCCAGTCGGAGGCGTCACACCGACAGATCGAGATGCTGAGGCAGAGTATGGATAACTCGCATCAGTTTGCCCTAGCAACAGTAGAGAAAGTGGCACCGGATACGGTGCAGGGCTCTACTAGCCAGCAGCCGTACCAGCAGCATTCCAGGCCGGGGACAGTATTGGACTTCAGGAAGATGAGCTCCAGGGACTTCACAGGCACGGAGGGCATCCTCTATGCAGACGACTGGCTAGAGGATGTACAGTGGAGCATGGAGCTGGCAGAGCTTCCTAGAGCGCTTTGGGTTTCGGCCGCAGCCAGCCGATTCTTCGACATTGCGCTGACATGGTACCGTACGGATCCTCTTGCGTCGGTGAGAGGGCTGACTTGGGAGAACTTTCGGAGGCTCTTCAAGGAGAAGTTCTTCCCGGACGTGGCTCTTACAGCATTGGAGGGCCAGTTCGTGGGTCTAGTGCAGGGGAACTCGTCGGTGGACGAGTATGCAGCTGAGTTCTTCCGCCTTAGCAGGTTCGCTCCCGATATGATCCAGGATGAGGGGCAGAAGGCTCGTATGTTCTGCAGGAGACTTATTCATGCAGTGCGCACCCGTACCTCGGGACGCCGTGACACGACGTTCGATCAGATATTGATGGACGTACAGATTGCAGAGGAGGACTTCGGCCTCAAGTCGAAGAGGGGCAGTGATACCTTAGGGGCTAGTTCTAGTACAGGGCCAGCCAAGCGCCCTCACATACAGCAGAGGCCAGTTCAGTAGCCGTTTCAGGGCCAGGGACATATACTTCACCAGCAGGCACCCAGGCAGCAACAGCACCCTACATGTAACTTCTGTAAGAAGCAAGGTCACGGATGGGACGACTGCAGGAAGAGGCAGGGCCTGTGTTTGCTTTGTGGTTCAGCAGAGCATCAGTTGAAGGAGTGTCCCAAGAGCTTGGCACGATTGGCTCAGGCAGCAACAGGAGCTAGGGCTCCGACAGGGCAGCAGACGGGACCACCGTTGCAGACTCAGCAGCAGAGGTTTGTCCAGCATCAGCAGCAGGCCAAGGGAGGCCAGCCGGGGCGAGCTTTTGCCATGGCAGTCGATGATGCACAGACAGAGGGAGAGCTGATTGCAGGTTCCAACCTTTTCGATTCTATTTCCGCATTTGCCTCCTTATAACTGTCTTGGAATTTTGATTCTATCTGTTCCTTATAGTTGATAAATTTTGTTCGAATATTTCATTGTGAATTATTTTCTTCTGAGATAAGTCGTATGGGCTAGGTCGTCTCGATCATGGGATCTAGAGTCTTCTATAGTCATGTTAGCTGGCATAGTGAGGACATATAGTCAGATTTTGGACGTATTTCTCGGATGTGGGAATTTAAGGTTTTCGTAGCCAGGCATGCAGTAATGCAAAAATTTTAAATACCATGATTCTAGAGGTATGTACCTTAGTCGAGGACTCTGTGAATATCGTAGCCTTGCTCACTAGCATGACGAAGATTCCGAATATCATGATTTCGGACATACGCATATGATTATCGGACTGTGTGTTGGAGACTGTGATTGTTGGGGTGTTTGACCTAGAAGGAGTATGACCATTCTAATTTCGAGGATGAAATTTTCTAAGGAGGGTAGACTTGTAGCACCCAGTTTTCTGAAATTGGGGTATTTTTGAAAATTTATTATTTTATTATTAATTTATAGTATTTTAGTCATGATATGATTTTTGGTGATTATTAGTGTAATTAAAACCATTTTCTAAGTTATGACTTATGACTTTGTGACTTACTAGCAAAACCTTAGTGTAAACCCTAGTTTTCCTTAACCTAAAAGTTGCCATGACCATGTGAGCCTAGCCATAGGCTTAGAACATCAAATTAGGGCTTTTTAGCCTAAAGGGTATTTTGGTAATTTTCTAGGATTTATTTGAAATTATTTGAATTATATGATTTTAATATTATTTAATCATGGTTAAGTACCATAATTAGTCCCTAACCTATCCTACCCTAATCTAGAGGTTAGCCACTAACCTAGAAGCTTTAGGATGGATATTTAGTCATGGGTTAAAGCAAGTTAAATATCTAGATATTACCTTTATTGATATTTTGCTTAAAACCCTCCAAATATCTCACCCCTTTACACAAAAGTCTTGCCTTAACCTAGAAGAAAGGCCAAGGACACCCCCCCCATGCCATGGCCGGCCAAGGGCACCCCCTAGCAGCCACACATTGCTATATAGTCCCATTGCATCATTCATGAACATTTTTACATGAATTTTAATCCTAGAAAAATCCCACTTCTTCAAACCTACACAACTTGATCAATATTGATCCAATTTCACTCTAGTCTTTTGCATTGGGACCCTACAACATCAAGGGTGCTAAGGGAAGCTAGCAATCAAGAATTTGGGAGCTTTGGACATCACCAAGTTGAAGGACACACACCCCCCTTTTCATTGATTTTCCTTGGAATTGCACAAATAGGTAAATTCTCTCAAACATAGTTAAAACTCTGTTTCTTCTTCATAAATGCATTCATATAGGCCTACCATAACTGTGGGTAAAATTTGGTGAAAATTAGAGTTGGTTTGGTGTCCGTATCGGACACGTATCCTAAGCTAGAAACCCTTGTTTGGTGAAATGCCACAGAGGATTCGATTTTGTTAAAATGTAAAACAAATTGCATGATCATGTAGCCCTAGACATGTAGGTCACATAACAACTTGACTGAGCACATTTTTGTGCTGTGTCCGTGTCCAAAATGGACACGAACCCGCTGCACGAGCACGCGTGCGTATGCCATGCTACCCCACCCTTCGTGCACAGGGCACTAGGACACGAGCAAATTGACACGGACATGGGTGCAATGTCTGCGAACATGCCCCCAAAGTTTGGTGTCGCGTCGTGTCGTGTCGAATGAGAAATCTCACTCACACTGGACACGCGCTGTCAGCGTACACGAGCGCTGGGGCAACTTCGAGCGTGTCGTGTCGCGCGGACACGACACTAGGGTGTCTCGTGATGACACAAGCGTGTAGCCCTATACGTGGCGTACACGAGGACACGAGCACGAGATACGTCGTGTCCTGTGTCGCGAGCACGAGGCGTGCAACCGCGTGCACGACGCGGTCTGGACTCGTGTATCAGTCGTGTTTTTCACGACTGATACGGGGTTCGTATCGTGTCCACGAGTGTCGTGGACACGTGTCAGTGTGTCCATCGTGTAGCCCTATAGGTGGGCTACACGTGTGCATGACCACGAGACGTGTCGTGTCTCGTGGTGTGTCCACGAGCGTGTGGAACGCGTGCACGACGCTGTGCACGCATTGCGTATCAGGAATTTACCCGAGTGGAGTTTTTGTGTGTTTGGACACATAAATCTGTGTCGTGGTGTCGTGTCAGGTACCTAGGACACTAGGGTACACTGTGGGACTCAGTTACCAACCAATTGATTCGAGCCATAGCTCAGTTTTGTGTGTGTTTTTGGGATTACCTAGTTTCGAGTAAACAGTCCCTATTTTCCAATTTTGGGATAAATTCCAGTTTTGCAAATTCGAGTTTTAAACCTATTTTTGATATGAATTATACATGTAATGGTATGTTTTTAGTATATATATACGTAGCATATATGTATGTGTGAGTGTAGGTGAGTTTTGAGGATAAATGGTTGTGTATATTTGTAGTTGTGTGTGTATACACATGTATGTGTATATGTGCACTGTGTGTGTGTGT